>JAECUM010001241.1:0-156433 GCA_016617855.1 Megalonaias nervosa
TTTTCCTTGTTGTCTTTCTTTTTGCTGCCTTTCGTCGGGGCATTATATTAAAGCTTTAAACAAACATTTTCCTTACACCGTCTCCAGAGACAGCCTTTTCTGTTGCGCCAGATACTGTGTCAGATGCTGCTGCTAATTCTAATGTACCAAGAATCTGGTAGAATTTTAGGTATTGACGTTTTGGCTATTGTGGCTATTGCAGGACCAAGACAACCGCCTCGCTTAGCACTTTCAGCTACTTGCGACGCGCTTAGATTTAAAACAAACGGTTTACCGCGATCGTATTTATTTATCTGTGCTTTAGTTAGCATTAATTTTGTTAAAATACCGCCCGTTGTCGATGAATTAATTTTTAGTGATACCGGCCTATGCTTAGCAATAAGCAGCCGCTAATTTTTTAACTTGACCGTCAGTCAAATATATTTCTTTTTCGATGTATTTTGTCATATATCAAGAGAGTCATATTAAACTTGGACTGTCATTTTACCTCCGACAGAGTCAATTGTTATACATTTATCGCTGATCACCAGCGCATAAACGTACAACGCATCTGGAATCATACCTAATGTCCAGGTAATTTCAGTATCCGCTGTCGAATCAACGCCTCGCTCGTTGCGTTTACTAACATCAAAATAAAATATCGGATAAAGTGTACGAAATTCCTCTACTGATATTTGAGATCCATCTCCAACGTCCTGATATGTTTGCACTGCGTCCATAAGATACATATACGGTCGAGTAAGATTTTTATTAGCGTCATCCGCGAAAATGCATTCTATCACTCGTTCTGGATACTGCTTGGAGTTTATCCTGGCGTATATTCTCCTAACATCAGCGTTATCAAATATTGCGTTATTTTGTTGCTGGATACCGCGTCGCGCTTGTCGCTGAAATACAACAAATAATTGTTGTGGTAGTTGTTCGCTTGAGGTTGTTGTGACGCGCCATGTGTAGTCGGTAGTATTTGGAACTGCGGTCTGATATATTTTATGTTGCTGAAAATATATTTTCTTCGTATACTTTTGAAGTATATCATTTAAATCTACTGCTTTTGTGAATGACAGTGTCATTCGTGGCATCCATAAAGCAAGTTTGTTTATAACAAATTGTACATCAGCGCCGCCAACCCGAAGTAAACAATCATTTTGTTCTGCCCGATCTAAAATAAGTGTGTGTTTAACTCCACGAAACACTTTATTATAATCGCGACAAAATCCAAATATTGTACTCAATGGCAGCATCATTGTAATTTGACATGATCCTGTTGCAATGCCTTTTCCTAGCATAACCATCATTGTAACGTATATTTCTTACGCTAATTGAGTTGTTAATCAAATCTAACATTGCAACACCGTCCGCAGCTGCACCTGGTGGTGTTATACCAAGATTATTACAAACAGCAGTAAGTGAAACTCTTGTTGCGTCTGCGTTAGTGCCTGCAGCTGGTGGGGCTATAACAAAATTGACAGCATTAGCAATAAGAAAATTTCCTACAATCACAGCATCTGCAGCTGCATCAGCCCCATGCGCTAATGCTCCTCTTGAAATAAATTCACCTGTCGCAGCTTCACCAGCTCCAGTGTCCTTAAACCACATTCTGTTAGTTGCAGTCGATCTAGAGTAATCGTCACTAAACGAAATAATACCTAGTATTGTACTTGCAACTTGTAGGTGACTTGAAATATCTTACACTGTTTGATTAGCTAGCTGATACCTGGCACTTTTAAATAGGCTCCAACTGTTGTTTATGAGAGCTATTTCTGCTCCAGCTGCAATTGCTGCAGGTCGATTAGCTACTGTCATGATCTGACCACGAACTTCCAACATTGCTTTATGAGGCAAGAGAAATACATCCTCGTCGCGTGTATTAAATGTTCTAACTCCAACTTTATTATGCTCATTAGAATTTTCGTCGAGATATTCAACATACTCAAATTCTATTACCGTATCATCTACGTCATAGGTCTCCGCTAAGTCGAGGTAATTTTTAACAGACAGTCTTGATTTATTAGATTATATAAAATTTGGTGCTGTTGCCTTAGATATTAATTTTTGTATAATTTGTTCTCCTCTTGGCGATAAAAGTTTTTTTTTTGTTGTCCTTATCATTGCACGTTTAGTTTCTTCCGTCGGTGCGATTTCTGATATAACTTGTTTTATTTCTGGTCTGTTGTCTTTTATTTTATCAGGTATTTTTTTCCCACCGCAGTTCCAGCGGCAGATGCAGCTCCGGTCGCAAAAGCTTTTGATACGTCCAGTGCAATTGGCGCAACTTTATGCGCTATTCCAGGAGCACTTTCAATAATTTTAGTAAATATATTTCCTAAAAATCCTTCAACTATTTTTCTTCTGTAAACGTTTTTCTTTGTCTCATGTTTTACAACTAGGTTGTACAAAACTCTGTTGCGCTCGTAGGTGTAGGTAATAAGTAATTACTTCATTGCTAAGATCAAGTTGTCGTCCAGACTGATCCGTTAATTGCATTTTTATTTCTGTTATTTGATTTTCAACATTTAGAGGATAATAAATAACCTGCCGTGGATTAATTTGCATAAGTGAACCCGGCGGAACGTCCGGCGAAAAACTGTATATTGTTTGTCCTTTACTGCCTTTAGCCAAGTAAGATCCAGATGCAATGGAGCAATTTATTAATATTGTATTTACGTCAGTTATATTTACTGGCAGATCACCGTCATATGTTACAGTTTGTTCCGTATTTGATCCGTACCGTCGATGATAAAATCCGAGTAGTGACGCAATGCTTGCTGGCGATGAAAAATCGATCATCATATTATTCTTTAATGTTATTCAAGCGCGCTACGTGTTATAATTTGGTGTCAGCTCAAAGTTGTCAGCGTCTGCATTGCTTTTTGCAATAACCTCTTTTATTGTTTAATTTAGATCAGTGATATAGGCGCCTTGTGGAATTGAAAATCTTATCCACGACGACAATTTCGGTTGAAATGTAAATTCATCATTAACATTAGTTTTTACGTTAGCCATAGAATGCCACGCTGTGCAGGAAATTAGTCCAATTTCATATTTGTCTCAGGATCCAGTTGTATTGGCGGAATATAATTCACTGAAAAATTTGCGCTATCTTTTGGATCGGTGATAGAGTCGAGTAATAATGTTGTTGACATCTTTATTTATTAAATTACATAATTATATCTCGGTGTAAAATTTTATATTCGTACGATTTTAGTAATTCTTTCGGTCTTAGATGATCAAGTATATCAACCATTTCATTATCATTTCAGCACCAACATTTCCAGTTTCTTTCGATGATATCAACAGCATTAATCTGCCGATCATATCAGCTGTTGATGTAAATACTCTTACTCCAGTTCCAACTTTTTCAAGGCGAAAATAATCGTAATTTTCAAGCCAACTTTGAAAGCTCATTCCTTCATCAGTTTTATCCTTAAATCTCTTTACTGCGTCCTTTATAACACCTGCAATAATTTTATTTTTAGGCGACTTCATATTTATAAAGATCTTGGACTTTTACAACTGCGTTCATTTTATTGTAAGCTCCATCACTGGTGTTTATAATATCGTCTCGTTTTTTAATTAGTCCATCGTATCTGCTTTCTTCCCAATTTTCAATATCATTAATGTCAATTTTGTATTCTTTAAAAAGATTATTGTATTCCCGACCTTCTATTTTAGCTTGCGCTTGATTTAAAATACGATTTCTTTCTCGTTCAATATCTGATACAACCGCTTGTTGACTAATGTCCCCTGTTACAGTTGGCTTAAATGTTGTTTTACTTGTCATAACTGGCTCTTGTTGCCTCTCCGTCATAGTTGGCTGTAACCTTTCTCTGATTTCACGTGGATTATCAATTAACCGATCTAGTTCAGCTTGTCTGATAACAGGGTCGGCTATATTCTCTACAAGTGGCATGGCCAGTATTCATTTTTAATCTATATCTTTTGCTTCGATGCTCAAAACATTAAAGCGGTTATCGAACCTGCTTTGCTTTATTTGATTAATGGCTTTGATGTAAAGATCGGCGATAATACCGTGTCGGAATTTTCTAAAACTTTCATGGTAATTTTCATTTTGTAGCACTACTTCGTTGATATATTTCTGATTTTCTTTTGCTATCTCCGTTAACTTTTTAATTTTTTCATCAACGTTGTATTCATTCTTTAAAATCTCTTATACTCTTGAATCTTTGAAACTGTATTCTTTGTTGAACGACTTATACTCATAATCTTCTATTTTGTTGTTTATATTTTCTAGAGCATTTTTGAATCTTTCTGTCTTGAATATCCAATCGATGCTCTTTTCTAAAAGCTTCTCTTTTAGCTTCACCTTCCTCATATATCTCCCTTAAAGTTTTATCTCCTTCACTTTCCTGTTCTTGTTTTTTTTTTTTTTTTTTTTATATCCTCCATCATTTTCATCATCTCATCCAACCTGCTTTGTTCAAGCGCTAAGGGATCACGAATCAACCGATTTAACTCAGTTTGTCTTCTGTCAGGATCAACAATGTAAGTGCCTCAGCCAACCTTCTTTTTTCTCTTCCTCAGATCTTGCAATTACTTTTTCAGTAGCGGCTTCTTGTTGTTCTTTAATTAATCCAAGTAAACCTTTTTCCTGTAATTTTTTATGTTCTTCTTCCGATAGCGGTAAAGTTTCAGGTTGTTTTCCAAGTAAAGCCTCAGTAACTGGTTTCAAAGTTCTGGCTGATTTCTCAGCGGCAACTACTTGTCCATGTCGTGCTTCTTGAACTTTTTTCCTAAATTGTGCATGAGATTGAGCAATATTTTTTAGATTTTCTATATATTTTCTGTACTTTGCTCGTTTATCCATATTATTATTCAATAACAGTTTGATAAAACTTTACTCTAGATACTTTTCAATACAGCAGCGGAACATTTTTTATTTTTGGATCACGTGCAAATTTATCGAATAAAAAGAAATTATATTTATCTTTCTTTGCCTTATGATACAGTTCAAAAAATGTATCTTTTGTTACGTCGCCACATTGCTCGTTTGCAATATTTCTGACCTCAACGTTGCTGAGTCCGGGAAATAATATAAAGCAACCGGTATTTCGTCTAATAAATTTATCGACGTTGTAAAATCCTTGAGCAAGATAGACAGAGTTACATTTTTTATTACGTGATAGTGAAAAATAAGATCTTATTTTATTCATCTCTTCATTGTTAAGTGGAATATCATCAAAAGCAACTATCTTATGCTCATCTGAGTCAAGCTGATTAACCGGAATAAGTTCCTCTGGTGGTCTAATAATAAAACAATCTTCACCAGCCTCAAGATCATCACGAAGCTTGTTATTGTATTCACTCAATAATTCGTATTTATCCTGCTGTGGATAAATTGTGTAAATATAAACTCTGTCGTAGTTAAAATTATCGCTTAGCAGTAAATTCATCAGCAAATTTGTTTTCCCCAATCCAGTTCTCCCAACAATGAGATAATGACAATCTGGCAGATCACTGTTGTGTTTATCTTGCACCAGCCGTTCTGTGTCAAAATTTAATATCGGCGATAGCTTTGCCATTGTTATAAATTAAGTTTATATAAAATTGTCAGACAATAAACAAATAATGAGCTATTACACAATATTTGGGACAACATTAGGAGATTCATCGGCTGTAAGTACAACAATAACAAATGGTAACATTGATTTATCAGGCTACCTAAAAAAATCTGGCGATACAATGACAGGAGACCTTTTTATGTCATATCAACGAATATTGGGTTTAGAAACAAATTATCCGCCAATAAATGTTGTTGATACACAAGCTGTTAGTTATGCACAACTAAAATCTGTTGACGATAATAAACTATCATTGACAGGAGGAACTTTTAGCGTTAACTTAGATATGTCAGGAAATAAATTATAAATTTGGAAACCGCATATCCACCAGCAAACTTAAATCAAACACAAGCTGTAAGTTATTTACAGTTGAAGTATGTGGATGGCAACAAGCTTGACAAAACCGGTGGAACGGTTACAGGTAATATTAATATGTCGAGTAAAAAAATTATTGGGCTGGAAACTGCGTATCCACCAGCAAATGTTGATAGTACACAAGCGGTGAGCTATGCGCAACTAAATCTGTTGACGATAACAAGCTTAATAAAACTGGCGATACAATGACAGATAACCTTATAATGAGCAGTAATACAAAAATAACTGGATTACCAACAACTTCTCCACCAGCTAATGATACTGATGTAATTAGTTATGCTCATTTAAAAGAAGAACTCACCTCGTATTTAAAACGATCCGGTGGACCAATGTCAGGTAACATAAATAAGAGAAATAACAAAATAACAACGACATATGTTACAGTTAACCCTAATGGTCTAACAAATAAGGCGTACGTTGATAGTATAATTAGTAGTGGTATAAAACGAACTAAAAACAATGTTGGGTATATTCCAACACTTTTTAAGGCAACTGAGAACAACCGAGTTGGGTTTGAGGTAAGCGCATTGCCAAATTATCCTCATTATGCTTTCTCTGATAGACAGGAATGGACGACTAAGGGAGAAGTTGAAAACTTTTGGATCAAAATTGAATGTCCTATTGCAGTCGCTATTTGGCAATTTCATTTACGAGGTCGATTAAACTCTAGTGTTGGTCGAATTAATAATTGGCAATTGCAAGGATCAAATGATGATATCAACTGGACAACATTGTATAGTACAGGAAATACGTACATCTCAACAACACAATATTTTACAATTCTGACTGCGAATACCGTCAATAAGTACTTATATTTTATAGTTTATGTTTTCGCCGCTGAACATCCGTTTCCAGGATTGACGGCATTTCAGATATATACTCTCGACGATCAAATTTAATCTAATGCTATAAAATAACGTCAGAATCATCAATTATAACCACTGCAAGAGAATTTTATGATAATATTTTTAACCCTAAAAAAGATGTTGGAAACAAATCACTATCAGCACGTGTAATAAACACCATGAAATTTTTTTTAATTCCAATGATAAACTCTCCGTTGTCAGATGAAGAAAAAATGTTATTCTTGTTATGCATATGCGAGGACCACAACTAATAAAAGCAATAGAAAACTTTGATATTATAAGAAGTTACTGTCAACCTGATGATTGTCTAGAAGAACAAAAACAAGTTGAAATGATGTTTAAAAAAGTATTGCTCGAGCTTGATTTTAAAAACGGAAATTTGATAATAAAATCGAACTTAATAAAAGCACGAGCATATGGTGGAAAAGCGGAGGAAGAAAATCGAATAAACGACAGTCATACTCGTCTTGACAAACTAGAGGAATCTAAGATAATAGGAATAAAAAGGAACAAGAAGTAATATAATAGTTTTTAAAACGAGGAATTTTTAAGTATCTCGTCATGTACTACCACGACAAGGAAACCCTAGTTAAAATCGCTAGCTTGACAGTGGATGCTGAGTTAATTATTAAAGTGTACACGAACGCAAGTCTACCAATGATACGTAGAAAACCAGAATTTGATCCGATTATTGTTAATAACTCTCTAAAGATAATCAAAGATTTTGACGATGAAATTAGTGATCTCAGTGATGATAAGCGAGAAAATGTTTTGAAGAAGTAGCACAAACAAGGTTGGAAGGAAAGATTGATTCTTATTACGACATAAATGAAGAAGACGATGTTCCATTTCCATCACTCCAGTACTCTAGACAATTGTCATTACGAAATTATTACAATCAAATCGAGAAAATATTCACAGAATCATACGTAAGATTAATGTTAAAAGTAGCTAATGGTATTGGTTTTCTCATGATTAATTGGAGTATACTCCGAAAATTAATGCTGATAAATTTCATAGTTGCATACGCAATTATCAGATAACATCTTGTTCTCAAAAATTTTACGTTGGATCAAATAAGTTTGGTACTCGGATTTATTGATGAAACAGAAAGAGAATATGGTAATTTGGTAAATAAAACAGACTTGTATGAACGTGAGGTAGAAAACACGTTTGATTCCAACAGTTGGTTAAAGAAAAATGAGGTACTAACAGATGAACGGTATAAGGATACTTCGTCAGATGTTTATGACAAGTATAGAGATTTTATAGCTGATCCTAACAATAATAAGTTCCGTGAGTTTCTTGATTCGATTGTTAGTGTTAGAGTTTTTAATATTATATAAAAATTGTAAACAAATATTGTATAATGAAAAAAAAACAGATCCTCGATTTCAATCATATTTCAGAAGAAATTCCAAAACAAGATGTTGACGCACTAATGCAGTATTACAAATTTTATCATAAAAACCTCTGGTGTGTAAAACAATGTTATAAGTATTACAGTAGAATACTTCGTGTAATATCATATTTACCACTGCTCATGACAAGCTCTGGTATAATCTCAAGTGGAGCATCATTAAACCCGTTTTTATTAATAATATCTGATGATGGTGTTTCTCTTGCGACAGCTTGTAAGAAAATTGAGCCTCGACTTGAGACAAAAAATAAAATGCTTGTAAAACAGCAAGTATCACTTATAAAAAATTATTTGATCAGATACGATCTTATTTGCGAGGCGTAAAATATGATATGGACGATTTAATACGCGAGTTTCGTATTATTGACAGTATGTTAACAGATATTCCACCAATGAGAGTCAGTAGGTATGAAAAAGATTATCATAAAATATGGTGACCGATCATCATTGCTACTGTTTATTTTTTTATTATTTTTTAAATTCAACATGGTTATGTTAGTAGTAATAGTAAATGAGCTGTTTCTATCTAAGAGACCCCCTTACCCCGACAAAACATATTTTGTCAGAAATATGCTAGAAAGCCTTATCACATTTTTGAACCGATAAAATGTCAACATAGAAGGGTTTTGGAGCGGGGAAGGGGGTCTCTGAGCCAGAAACCTCGTTTGAGCCAAAAGCATCATTTACTATTACTACTCTGGTTACTCCAAAAGGCATTTTGGGTACTAGATAACTGGGCGTGACGGAAAGTAAATGCGGTTTGTTGGATAATAGATAACAGAATATTGGTCGCTCCAAACGGTGTATCGTATAGGAAATGTGGGGTGATTAATAGTGCATAACTGGGTGATGGCAAGTAGAAAACTGAGTGTTAGTATCTACAAACGGCTTGTTGAGTAGTAAATGTCGAGTATTGAATAGTACATTATTTGGCGCAGGATGGTAGATATCTAGGTGTTGGTCACTTTAAACGCCGTGTTGGATGGTATAGCGGGGGATATTGGGTAGCATATTGCTGAGTATTGGTCACTGAACTGAACTGGGTAAAGAGTAGTACATGTAAGGTGTTGGCTAGTACATAACTGAGTGCTGACGTCTGATGTTGCATTAGCACACAATTTAAAGGAGAAACCGGCTTTAAATGCTGCCGTAACATACAGTCTTTCACTGAAAAAGATGAATTCCACAGAGAAATAAAACTATGATCTACCCTTCAAAATGTTAAACGAAGACGAATGTTGTGCCTCGCTATACAATCAGTGATGCTGTACCCTGAGACATGAGTGATGCAGCACAACATTGCCTCCATACTATCGAAAGCGATACCGTTCGTGCCCACATTGATGATTCTCCTCCATGCACTCACAAAGTACAAACTCATCGAGAATTACACAAACGTTTCTGTGAGTTTTATCTAGCTATTGTTATTTTGAAAGTCGGTTCCAGAAGTACAGAAAATTAAACGGCCTAATGATTTAGATGTCCCCACGCCTACATCTGTAGCAAGAGCAGGATTTGTCTTCTTGAGACGATGAAGCCAAGTACAGCGTTTTAGTTCAGCTATGGCCACCTGTCTTGACTTTTGATCATACAAGATGGTCTCCGTGCTGTCACTACCTTCCTTTGATAAAATCAGAATACTTTGAAGAAGAGAAGGTTTGTAATTTACCCCCTGAACTGCGAAAACTCATTTACAGAGGTTTTGTGCAAATTCAAGTTAAACTCTGACGACAGATGCTTTGAACATTTTAAAACTTTTGCTATCTGATTCGTATAAGAAGACTGCTTCTCAGGAAAGCCTATGACAGACATAAAATTATACGTGGATATAAGACTCTGGAAACCACGTCTTCTGCAATTATTTTGGTACCAGATTACACTTTTGCAGATGGACAATTTAGAAGCGCACCTTCTGAAACTACCTCCTGAACAAAAAGAACACCTTTACAGAAACTTTTGTATAGATTCAAGAGAAACACAATCAACAGTTGCATCCGAAATGGCATAGATGTTTTTATTCATTTATTTGAATGCTAAGAAAAACTATTAATTTGAAAATGTTCAAATGGTCAGACATTGATCAACTGCGAACACGTCATATTGTGCACAACGTTCCGTAGATGGATGTCAAAAACACCATTGAAGACTTAGTGGATTACACCAGGTGCTTTCAAAAGAACTGATTTCGCATGATGATTCATACGAATTCTGGACCACGTGTCGCGCGTGCGTGCGTGCGTGTGTGTCTACGATTCTTGGAATTAGCTTACCAGCAGATTTTTTGTGGCAAATTTATGAACTATACATACAAAGACACGAGAGCCAAATCTTTATCTGTGCATAAAAACCCCGTTGTCCTAAATGTTCTACGAATAGTATTGAATACTTCTGTACCACCGTGTGAAGAAGAAATTCATCGCATTTTATCTTCTCTTCATATTTACCAAGAAGTGTGTGTAGCTTGTTGGACACAACAGCAGATTTATGCCTGGAAGGATGTACGTGACTGGAAAAGTCTTGCATGCGAAACTTGGAAACGAGAGGTAGCTGACTGTCCCAAAGACATCGTGAAAAACTGAAGGGTGGTTTTGAGAATACTGTGGCTATCTGTTTTCTGTAGTACAGAAATGTAGTGTGTATCGATGGTTGTACATAAAGATGAAGGGACTGTCTCTAATTCCCCTCCTAATTTGTTGGTGTTTACATTAGATGGGATTTATAAAAAAAAAAATAAATGTTAATTCAGAACAAATGGAGCTAACTGTGGTTTTTGTTTTGCATCAACTCTCTCTCTCTCTCTCTCTCTCTCTCTCTTTGGCACAAGCAAATATTCTAGTCAAAAGTTTAATTATAACAAAGTGAACCCATATTGTTTAAACCGTGTTCAGTAAATACTAAATCTAGGGTTATCAACATTTTTAACAAAAAACTGAAGATAAAAAAACAATATGGCTCACGTGACATTCAATATTTCTGTAATAAATTTTGAAGCCCTATCAACCGACAACTAGGTTTGCAAAAACAAAACCAACCACCCACCTACACCCCAAAAAGCAAAGACAAAACAGAATTACAAACATTCTAAACTCTACTTGGTTTTATACATGCCCAATTTTTATTACGTCTGACACTGTAACGATTTTAACTTTCTCATCAAAGAACGATATTTTCATCTAGCATATGGAATGTAGGAACGATTAATAAATCTTTACACTGGACTTTTTAGGACCAAAACAAGCTGTTAATATGTGTATCAGGCAACAATGTGTAGTCGCGTTTAGTGAAAGGTCTGCAAAAATGAAATACAGTATTGATACACATTCTAAATTCTGTTTAGGTTTCATACTGGCCAAATTCTGATTTTGTCTGACACTGTAGCTATCATAACATTCTCATCAAACAACAATAATTTCACTCAACGTATGAAATCTGTGAGGCCAAAAAAAAAAAAAGAAAAAAAAAGAAAAGAAAAGAAAAGAAAAGAAAAGAAAAGAAAGAAAGAAAGAAAGAAAGAAAGAAGACTGTTTATCAGTGCAGAAAATGTAACTTTTTCCGAAGCTAAATGAAAAGGGTAGTGCATTGTTTGTTTTTGATAAAGTTCTGTCACTCCGTGCATTTTAGTATTGTTAGTTTTATAGGGCTTAGGAGGGCGGTATGGGATGGTAGTTTTGTTTAAAAGGGGATGGCAGGGAAGTTATAGGGGGAGGATTTAACTTTATTTCAAATGGATAATAGGGAAGTTACGGGGCTGGGTATTGGATAGATGCCATTTATGTTAAACATTTCTAACATTACATTTTCCTTTGTCGTCATATAGATCCACGGTGTTAAACCTATGGAAGTTTTCAACATTACATTCAGGCACCCCCGTACCCAGAGTGTTAAAGCTATGGACATTTTCAACATTACATTCAGAGACCCCCGCAATGTTAAATTTTCGTTATAGGCGAGAAAGCCATGTCAAATTCCCCTTATGAGTCATAGAGACCCATATATGTTAAAGCTATGGACGTTTTCAACATTACATTCTCTCTTATGGGTCAAACAGAAACATAATGTAAATTTTCTGCCAGACAGGCTTGTAATGGTAAACCTACTGGCATTTGTAACATAGTATTTCCCTTTGTCATTATTAATCCTCAAAATGGCGGCCTAATGTTGCATTCCCCTTTTCCCACAAATGCCCATTTGTAATCGAGGCATAATACTAATTAGTGTGGTGGTGGTGGTCTGATTTGATAAAAAAAACAAAAAAAAAACAAAACAAAAAAAAAAGATCAAAACACTTTAATATAACAAAATCTACATCACCTAGATAAACACTGCATCTTGTGTGTGTGTATCTAAACTGTGTTGGTGCAATATGAGCACGTGCTTGTGCTCTTTCCTTCACTTTTTATGTATATCGTTTTTATTGTCCCTTGATTGTCTGATAACTCGAAATAATTGATTGTAACGTGTCTATTAGGTGGTGACCCTTACCCAGCGGTCATCCTATTACAATGATAATAAAAAACTAAATAATAAACAATTTTAAAATTAACATTAAAAATAAAACAAAGATACATATATTCCTTAAAAAGAGTATTATTATTATTATTATTATTATTATACCATGCATATAATTATATGCACCAAATAGGATGAGGAAGTGGGTAGAAGCACTGAACATTGCCCGTATTGGACCCGATAATCTCACTGAAACTGTATGAATTGTTTGGTTGTTTGAAATGTAATTCTGTTCACTGATGTTGGAGAAGACGTGACGGACATACAGACAGAAAGTTAGCTAAGATTAAAAGCTTAAGTATATATATATATATATATATATATATATATATATATATATATATATATATATCATTGTGTGTGTGTGTGTGTGTGTGTGTGTGTGTGTGTGTTTAAATAGATGTATCCTTAAAACGAAAAAGCGACAATTTGCCTGTGTCTGTTACCGTTTCAAACGGTGATTCGAGCGCACTTGCTGAAACTTAGTGTTCATCCGGCTTGCTTAGGTGTTTTTCCTTCAGGTTGTGTTCAGATTGGCGATACAATTATACAACATTACAAGGACAGGTTGGTTTTTCCATGTTAAATATTTCGTTATATGTCATATTGTAGGTAACGTATAACCAAATTAATACCATTTGAAGCGATGGAAATGTTGTCGGATTTTTAAATAATTATGCAGTGGGATGAAAACAAAGGAATTTGGAATACCATGTTGCTTGTCATTGGTATATATGCACAGGGTGAAGGACTCGGAAGGGGTAGGTGGCACACGTGTTGTTGTGTCATCTCATACTGAACGCTGATCTTAAATTGGATAATCTTCATTCCTGAGCAACTCGACCTCTTTGTAAACAATATCTGCACAGAAGAGTATTCATTTGAAGCATTTAGGTAGTGTCACGGTACCGGCTTTCGAACGAAATTATTTAGTTCCGACATTAGCATTGAAGACGAGATTTGTTATGAAAAGAATGTAATATGATATAGACCATTGAAAAATGCCTCAACCAAACCTTTGAGTATAATTTGACTCTCATAGAATGAATCATCAAAGTCCTAAAATGTCATTAGGGTGAACCGATAGTGAATCTGGTAGAGCATTAGGTATCTAGTCCAACAGTGCAATACATCGACCCTGATATTTATGTTTTGGGGGTCGAGGTCTTACTGTAGAAATAACGGCGCTTTGTAGTGTGTTCCAATGTTGATTAACATCGGAACTGTGCTTCATATTTTCAGGAATACCTCACTTGGCAGTCCATATAAACGCTTTTCTGCAAATTAAAGTCATATTGTTTTAATCGAACTTTACTTACTCTGATGTCTTTTTTCTAATAAATTCAGATTCTTACAAAAGCGTCCAGATGGGGTACAAAGTGGGGGAGATATTCCTGAAAATTTGACTTCTTGTTATGATGTTAGTTGACATCGAAGCATGCTACACAAGCACAGTTACTTAGTAAGACCTCGACCCCCAAAACATAAATATCAGGGTCACTGTCTAACATTGTAGGACTGATGTGAAACAGTTACAGAATGACTCTTAAAAAATATTTCTCTTGCATTATGCCATGAGAAATCGTTTAATTTTACCCAGTTTGAAAAATGAAAACAATTCGTATCACTGTTTGAATCTATTTGACACCTGATGTCATCCAGAATGATACTGAAAAGTATGTAACGCAGATTTAAAAAAATAGCACATGCCTGTTTGTGTCTACGACAGTCAGTATATGTGACAACTGTGTGGTATGTTTTGCTCATGACACAGTCAGATTTACTTATTATTCTCGGTCTATGCTTAAAAAGAAAAATATTGCTATTATGTGTATGCATGGAAGAATAATAAATGGTTTCTTTTTATTAATTTAGTGATTAAAAAATGTACATTAAGCAGTGGTCTCGCAAGGATTTTAAAACTTGTGAACTTTGCAGATTGGAAGGACTATTGGTTGCCACTGAGTTTAATTTCCACATTTTTTATAACACACATAACCACACGTAAATCTCTGGGTCTTTCTGCCTCAAAATTCAATCACTGTAAATAACAGCACATTTTCCCACCCAGCAGCCAGTCAGAGTCTTTGAACTTGCTGCCCAGCTGTTGCATCATGTTCTTTTGATGTACTCTTATAATGGCAACATGCTCATCAGGGGGTTTGTCAGTCACTGAATTCTGTCATTGTAAATATCAGCACAGCTGACTGATCAGCACATTTTCCCACTAAGCAGGTGGCTGAAGCAAGACTGACAAGTCTTTGAATTTTGTCACCCACTATTACATGCATACAGAGGACTCCTGCCTAAGTGATTTCTGCATCCCAGATAAAAATTTGCATCCAAATACTCATGATTAAGTGTTTCCAAGATCTCTGTTAAGATATGTACAAAATAAAAGTTATAACAAGAAGTAGTTATTTGTCTGATTCATTTACAGTTTTCAAATAAATAAATAAATGCTTATTTAGTTTTCATCATTGCCATTCAGCTGATAATCCAGATGGTTAAGAAATAAGCATATATATTGTAAGGATAAAATTACGGAGGTGTATGATTTTCAATGTACACCATTTTCATAAGGTTTTTATTGGGTGTGATAAGGAAAGAGTTATTATTGTGTAAACTGAGTGATGAAAGAGGAAACTGTCTTGCAGCAACACATTACATAGATTACATTTATCTTACCATGAAAATGACATTTGTTTTGCACATTATGACATCTTATCATCTGCAATAGAGTGTCACTAGCTAAAAAAAACTATTAAGTTGCCCCAAAACTCCCATGCATCTTTGAAATATATGTAATCAGTATAAACCCATGTGCTTACTTTAGTATATGACTGGATGTTGCATTGTATGAATAAAACATGATAAGTAGTTTTTAGCAGCTTCTAAATTTGTCTTAATGCATTGCAATATTGCAGTGCACATTATATTAAAGCTTGGGATAAATTTTGAATGTTAAAAAGTGGTTTTGTATTTGTGTATGTATGTGTGTGTGTGCTGCATATATTAGTATGTTAATATTTGATTGTGTATGGATGTATCTGGTTAGCATCATGTTTATATTCACATTTCAAATACACAAGTTAGATTTCTTTGGAATAACCTTCTTTTTTTTTTTTTGCAGGATTAAATATTTATCAACAGGCAACACATTATATTTTCATTAACTTCAAAGACTGATCTTTATATGAGGGGCTTTCAGAGTTAAAGCTATACATTTTTCTTTTCTCAATAAGACAAAATCTAGTTCATTAATTGCTTCTTTTCATCCTTGTGATTTTAAAACTTTAATGCTGTAGCTATGTCGTTTAGGAGCTGCGGTATCTCATTTGGTCAGTGTATTAAAAGTGCTATTACAAACCATCAAAAACAGAAGAACAAACAAATGCCACACTATAAGAGTGGTTGGAGATACAGTGTTACCCTTATCATTCTGTCTGTTAAGGCTGAAACGTTTACCAAAATGTGTATGCAATAAACACAAATTGAAACCATGCTGTTTCATTGAAACTATTAGAAACTGGACCTTTCCCCATTCTGCACAGTAGGCATACATGAGATGACTAAGTATATGTAAACCATTGAAAACAAGTATTATATAACTCATTAACCTGCCTTTGCTATACATTTTTTACCCTTATTGTGATGGGGTTCAGTTTTTAAGACATGCCTATGTTGAATGTATCTGACAGTTTAGGTAAAACATCCTTAGGATCATCATGAAATGTCTTGTACTGCTGCATATATGTACATCATTAAAAGATTGTAAATCTTTGCAAGCATATTCTCCAGCATTGGTTTTGAAGGTTGAAACTGTTTAAACAACATCAGTAAATCAACCTATGTTTAATATTCTGTAGTGTGCAGTATAATAATTTGCTATAACCAGTTCTTATCAGCTTAGACTCTTTCCTATTGATGCCTAATTTAACTGAAGATCAATGCTGTAGAAGTAACAAAAATTTTGCAATGTGGCAGTATATCAATTAATTGGAATGGGTAGTTCCTGCACCACTGACAGCTGCATGCATATTCATTTACACTGTGAACAATTTTGTAAACATTTACAAGCAGTAAACTATACTAAGTCATTGACAGGTATACATGTTACAGCCTTACTGTCCATCAGCGCATTCGTCAAACCTTGGTTAAGTTTCACATTTAGATCATTTCAGGCTCTTTTTTTTGGGCAAACATATTTCATGAATACATTTCTAGTTTAATGTTTTACTCAAAGATATTAGCAAATATAATTTTCATTTCATACACATTTTCAAATGACCATGTTTAATCATTTTTAATAGTTCTGACAAACAAGGAAGCCTTGATAAAAACATCATGATGTCATTGACATATTACTTACATAATGGATGATTAATACATTTTCTCCATTTCTTGAAAAAAAAAGAGGTCAGCTTCCAAAGAAAAACAATGTATTTTAAATATCGAATATGTAAAACTCTCAGAATTTATAAAATATGCCCAATGGTCCCTTTTCATGTGGTGCATCTCATGCGATCCATGCTTTTCAGACTGTGCATATGAATAAAGCAGTTTCTTAGTTACAGGTATATTTAGTTTCCCTGCAAATTACAGGTATTTTGTCTAGATCTGTTTAGTTTGTGATATTTGATTTACAGAAACATGCTGGAAGAAGGACTGGATGGTTATGCTGAATCCTTCTCTCAGAATCCTAAGGGCAGATTAGTATCACCAAACAGATTTTAGGGAAAATTTTAAGTTATGCAGTAGTTAATAAAATGTAAATTACATTATTAAATATTCTTCCTTTAAGTTTTGTTGAAAAATTGAAGTGTCATATACTGTAGTAAATAATATTGAATGTATTAAATGTTGATAATATTACAGTTACTGCCTAAGCCTTAGAAAGCACCTTGATCTATATTCATGTCTGTCTTTCAATAGGTACTTGTACAGATAATTATAAAGAATCAGTGCTATGCATTGTTAGGTGACAAGGTATCACAAATGTGCCTCAGTACTAAAATCTGTACTAACTGTAGGGGTCATTTTACACAGAAAGTTGGACTTTCAAGTAGAGAAATAAGTTGCAAGACATGCAAAATAACTCCCCTTCTCACAGTATTATGTGTACTCCTTTCCATGGGTTTTGCATTTGTTTTGTTTTGTTTTCTTTCATCACTTACATTTCTGCAACCTCTTTACCACTCCACAGTATATTTGGAATATATTGTCATCACATACTCCCATCTTTCAGGACTCCTGCTGCCCTCAGTTATACCCTAGGTGTAGCCAGTGGGATGAAGAACTGTACTGGGGACACATTACTACATGCTCACCAGTTTCCTCTAGGGTGCATGATTGCAGAAATCTCCCCCTAAATTGAAATGAATCCCACTTTAAAAATGTGCATTTGCTTATAACAGACCTCAATCTCATCATGATAGCACTTGACTGCTAGATCAACTACCATATTCAAGTACTTACTAAGTGAATTTTGCAGCAATGAGACGTATGTTGATTACCTAGCTATTAAAAGCTTTTCACAACTGCACTTTTCAGTGTTGTACAATCACTGTTATGCAGTTTTTGGTATTTGGGGTGTAATTTCTCCACTGTTTTTTGCTGTTTTAATTCTTACTACATGGTGTCATTATGATGTAATTTCTGCCAGAATGCCCATAATGAAGATAAACTAAACAATTTAGTAAAGGTCATTTATAAGATGTGAGTCATGGTAACTTACTTCATAGAGTGTCAGGCTCATAGCCCAATGGTCATGGATTCGATACCCACTCAGACCATCCAGGGTCAGCTGCCTGCTTTTTTCTTGGGAAAGGCACTTTGCTTTCATTTCTGTTAAGTAACTTAAATTACACACAACATAATAGGACCAAACTTTGAAGAGGGTTCAGTGTTGATATGGGAGGGAAATTTGTTGAAGCTGATAGGTAACGGTCAGATTGATCCAAATAAAAACAGTTGGATTTCTACAACTTGTCCATCTTCTTTCAATAAAATTTCACATTTGTTTTGCCTTTGGGGCAGAAAAGAAATCTGTTGTTAGAGTTGAAAGGTCATGGTCAAAGTCATTGTGAGCCATGTGTTAATACTGTCAGCCCAGCCTTAATACAGAGGTCATGCTAGGATTTTAAAACTAGGAGTCCATGACTCCTATTTTGGGAAAAACAGGAGTCCCACCAGCAAAAGTTGCATTCCCCTACCAGAAGCATATTGGGCATACCAGAAGTGGCTAAATTTCCAGATGAGAAGAAACAGTGGTTGCTATTGAGTTTAATTTTCAAACTCCTTTAAACCACTGACATATAGCTCTTGTTTGTCCAATAGAGTGAGAGTGAATTATGTCAGGCCAAGAAAAGGCCTTATTCCAAGCACTAAGCTAGGCATCACTCACTTTCTTACATCTGGCTAGTGTTCCATGCGAACTATCAGTTCTAGCAACTTTAGCACTTGGCTGAATCTCATTACAATCTTCATCCATTTGCCGTTTAACCCCAGAATACTTTGCCAAATTTGCAAACAGCATTTTGTCAAACTCACAACATGTCTTGATTTTGAGGTCACATGTACTTATTCGGCTACATTTGGAAACAAACACAATAACGGGTTAAGCTAGACTTGAAGTGACTTCTCCTTTTGGACAGAACAGGGAGAAGTGAGAGCTCAACAGGGAGAAGTGGACGCGAAGCAAGAAATGCAATATATGTATGTGTGTATATATATATATATATATATATATATCTATATATATATATATATATATATATATATATATATATATATATATATATATATATATATATATATGCTCTAATTGTGTTCCCTTTTTTGAATTATGCCCTCTATTTCCAAGTATTCATATTTGCATTTAACATTGGAATTCAGCAATACTTTATTTTCTAGTAGAAAATTTTCTTAGTTATTTTGGCCATATGACTCTAAAAGAAAATAGTAGAAACTGCATTGTAACAAAATTTAACTGAGTAACTAGATTAAATTATTGTAATTGCAAGTTGGTAAAAATGCTTAATCAACTAAATTTAATCAATTTTTTAAATATTTTTGTATTTATTTTGTTTTATATACTTTTTAAAAGTTCACAATAATGGCACTTTCAAAGATTTTTAAATGTGTTTGACACAACCCCTCTACCATGTACATGAGGGCAAATGCACGCATGTCCTCATTTCTTTGTTGCGTTTAAAACATTACCGTAACTATACATACATAAAACACTAAAATGCATAACATTACAGACATGGCTCATTTATAGTCGGTATATGAACTAAACCATTCTTTCCAACCGAATCAACACAGACGTAATTGCATCTATTTTTAGAAGGAGGGGTTTTCGTAATATATTCACTCATTTTATATAGCTTCATTACAACAGTCCATGATAGGATTGCAGATTTTTTTATTTATTTTGTCTACGTACTTGTATTAATTTTAGGTATTGATTATATATTATCTGCTTTGCAGTTTTTATTTCCGTATTTTCATGAATATGAGTCAGTCAGAAAACAACTTTGACCTTTCAACTCTTCTCACGAATTTCACAACATAGCATTGTCTCCTACGTTTCTGACCTGTATAATTGCATTTTAAAGTTAAATCTTAAAAAACATAATACCTAGGCTTTGCTTTCTATGAATTGTATATTTTTCTGAATATATTTGCCCGATGATTTACGAAGAGACAGTCTAATAAACTGATACTTCCCAGATATAATGGTGTCCGCCATTTTTTCCCCATTATTGGTACACTTAGTTTCAAACTTATTTTATGACAAAACAGTGTACAAGAGGCAGTTAAAACACCCAGATCAACGATTTTTTTCCTTAAACACAAATTGCTATTTACATACTATTGTTAAAGTTTCAGAAAACAAGTTTGTATGTTTTTATCGTCGAAGTATAACATGAGTAAATCGGGTAATGATAGGGGCCTTGTTGCCAACTTAATCGGGAAATGGTTAATGGTCAATCAGCTATCAAAACAGATGCCTGTGAATGTGCAGGAGTTTGTTTGTCAGCGAATTGATATCAAAACTAGGCCTAGCTACTGATGGCTTGAAGAATACCTTTCGCGACAACTCACTACTAGAATAAACCTGCCTAAGGCGAGGGGGCATCTCAAAAGGTATGATTAATCAATGTACCTCTAAAAAAAAAATCACAGGGCGAAGTCGTTTTCGCTTTCCTAACAGAAGAAGGCGAAGTTTACGTGTTTTAGGAGACTTAGCCGCCCACTTCACCTGGTAGCGTGACCCCTGCAATAATGAATGCTAAAGTTGATCATTTGATGTATTCTTATACACACATACATCACTGGGTCTAGACTGCTCCGGTGGCCTAGTAGTTAGAGCGTCCGCCTTGGATGCAAGAGGTCGTGGGTTCGATTCCCGGCCGAGTCATACCAAAGACTTACAAAAATGGTATTAACAGCTGCCTCGCTCAGTGCTCAGCATTAAGAGGTTAGTGTTAGGACTGGTCGACCTGGTGTGAGGATAATGTGACTGGGTGGGACATCATGCTACATGTCTGCGGCATGATGCCCCAGTGCTAGACATCACTATAAACTGCCACACTGCAGACATTGTAGCAATATGACTGAAAAATTGTTAAAGCTACGTTGAAAAGAAAATCCAAATCTAAATCACTGGGTCTTTCTGCCTCTGAATTCAATCATTGTAACTATCAGCACATTTTCCCACCACTCAGAAGCTAGTCGATTTCTTTGAACTTGCCGCCAAGCTATTGTGTCATGTTTTTCTGATGTACTCTTACAATGATGTGTACATCTGGAGGTCTTTCATCGACTTAATTTTGTTGTTGTAAACATCAGGACAGCTAAAATGATCAATTGATCAACACATTTTCCCACTCAGCAGGTGGTTGAAGCAAGACTGGCAAGCTTTTGAATTTGCTGTCCAGCAATGCATGCATATGGAGGACTCCTGCATAAGTTATTTTCTGCACCCCAGATAAAAAAATTTGCTTCCAAATGCGCGTGATTAAGCATTTCCGAGACCTCTGTTAATAGTAACCTTCATAGAGGACTACTCTACGTGGCAGGTATATAATGTACTACTTTTTATGCTCCTGTTTTACTTGTTTTAAAATTTCTATTTAAAATAGGAGGAGAAAATTGTTCAAAAGTGTACTTTTATTTGGAAAGTCCTGATTCTAGACAAGGTGAAAATTTTTCAGTTTTTCCCAGCCCTGATTCGTTAATTTGAGTATTTTATTTGTAACTCTTTCAGATTATGTTAGAACGATTGCTTTTAGCATCTGTGTCGGAGTACATCCAGCTTCCGGTATGGACAGTACTTCTAGCCACCATCTGTTTGATATGGATTTTCTACCAGGGTAGGGGAAGGATACAGCCAAAGGTACAATGTACACTGAATGGATAGAACCTGTGTTACATTTATTACAGCTAATAACAAAAAGAATAATTGACTTTCTTTGGGTTTTATAGACTTTGTTCATGCTTTTTGAAACAGGTGGAAGCTTCAAAATGAAACAGCATATTTCTTGTAATATGAAAAGTTTGGTCAGAGTTACATCATATTTGAAATTTAAGAAGTACTACATGTGAAACCAACTTTAACATGGTACATGTAGTTGTAGTACATACCTACTGATTGCATTATGTACTGATCTGTAGCACTTCAATAATGATCACAAATTCTGTGGGTATTAGGATTGGGAGATGGGTAACTAAATGCCAGTTAAATATATAGTGATAAAAATTGCTGCGGTGGAAAAAGATCAGTTATTATCCCTATGCAATAGATTTCTGTAACATAATGGAATTATTGTTTTCTGTTGATACCATGGCTGATATTTTAAGTAGTTTCAGGAATCACCCAGAACATCTAATACAATGGATTGAGAGCCATGGTGTTGCCATGTTATATGCAAAATTTTGTTATAACAAAGTTAATTATAGCAAGGTTCCCTTGTACAGTTTTTACTCAATGGCCAGTATAGTTATGCTTCCATGACATGGGAGCAAAAGTTGACTTTGATTGCAGTCTTTAATCTGTTTTGTTAAACATGAAGGAACCATATCTTTAAGGATTTGAGTGCCAGCTTCATTACCTATAACAGATACTAAGGATTCAAGCTTCATTACCACTTTTTGACTGATTGATCTTTAGTATTTTGTAAACCTACATATATTGGTTAGTTCATGGTAGCATTGCAGTGAACTTTAACAGAGTTATTTTGAGTAATTTAGTAGAAGTAACAGTAAACACAAGTTATGACAGAGTCATCTTTGGAAACAGTAAAAAATTATTCTTTTGAACATCAAGTGGGGGGCACTTATTAACAGTAATAGTTGGAATGATAAAAAGTGAATCCCTCCTCCCCCTCCAAAAGAAGATAAATTCCATGAAAGAAATGATACAGTTTTATCTGTGCAGACACAATATCAGAAACTTAATGTTTGATTTTAAATTATTCTTCAAAACTTTAAAAGCATGTGTGCAGTTTCAAAGTAGGTCAGACAGTGTCAAGAGAAAATAATTATCATGCAGACAAATAAAAGCCAAAAATTGCTAACTTCATTTTACAGTATTAAATATGAAGATTGTCTACTCTAAATTCCACAAGAGACTGCAACCTAAAAGAAAAGTAAAATATATATTTGTTGTTGACATGCATTTTACACTATTTAGGTCAGGGAAAATAAAAGTTTTAATTATTAAATTTTATTTTTATTTACATATGTGGCTGCATTTGAATTAACATGCATATGACCAACAATTGTGTACACACAAATGGTGGTGAAATGTGGTCCATTCAAACATCCACTGTCCTTCAAAATGTTCTGTGTGATTACTGCTGTATGGGTAAAACTGAAAGAAGTTTACATTTTAGAATGAATGGGGTTTTGTCACATGATTGCAAAACAAAAGAAATACTCAGCAACACATGGTATCATGACTGGGATAAAAGGTCATTTGTGAGTGATGGACCTCAAGCACAGCTTCAGCTGCTTTAAACGGGATAAAACAGCGAGAGAACAATTCTGGATTAATCTTTATAAAGATAAATAAATCTTGTATAAAATAATAATGTAACCTCCACTGTAATGTTATGCAACTCAGTAAGACTCTGTATCATATGAACTTGTAAGTCGAGCCTGAGTTCAAGCAAACATAGACCCTGATTTGTTTGTTCTGCTGATTACCCAGACAAATTGCATAGTCCCAGATCTGCCGGTGCATTATGCAATAGCAGATCTGGCTCTGTGCATTTTGCAGTTCAGTTAGACCTATAAGTAAGTATTTACAACAAATATAATTTGTATTGTACTCAAAATTATAGCAGTACTGTTTAGATAAATTGATTCTATCATATTCAGTCATCTATCCCTCAATCCATTATCTATCAATTGGTCAATCCATTTGAATCTTTTCATCTGTCTAGATGGCAGTTTTAGGGAACAAAGTTTGAAGATGATATTATTCTCTGCAGAAGGCATTTATTGAGGCTCAAATTCAAGAGAAAAAGGAGATCAAGACAGAAGAGGTGAAGGAGTCGGATCAGGCCATAAAACAGGAGGAGAAACCCAAACTGATATGGGACAAGACCAATAGAAAGAAGTTGAAGATATTCTTTGGAACACAAACAGGAAAGTCAAAGGTATTTTGTCTTTATTTCTCTTTTTTTCTGCTTGACTGAGGTTAGATATCTATGGATGTGATCAGATAGAATTGACATTGGTAATTTACAACTGTGAGAGGTCATATCTTGTAGGTAAAAATAAAAGTTTGTAATTAGTGAAGATTTCTGTGTAAAAATGCCCTTGATTCTCTCTTTCTGTTAGCATTGGATATGTTCATCTTAGTTTGAATTACAGAGATTGTAGCCATACTTGATGTTACTTTGAAATACTGTCAGGCTATCAATGCCTCTTTAATGTCATGATTCTCCCTGAGGCATTCCACCAAAGGGGAATAACATGCTTGACAATTTACAGTAATCATAATCTCTTTATAATACGTGCAAATATAGGGAAATATTTTACATTTCCATTTTTCATTGAAATTGTCTTACAAAACTAATCAACACAGTTTTATATGATGCTAAACCTTGTATTTCTGCCAGATGTTTTCTTAAGAAATTGAATCCCTTCTATTATTAGAACAACTTTAAAAAATATGTTACATAAGCATTTGGAAGTGACTTTCCAAAGTGTGTCTTTGTCACAGTCAAAACACCATCAGTGTCCCCAGAACCTTAAACACAAGACTGTTGTCCACATTCTAACACACATTTGTGTGTGTGTGTGTGTGTGAGAGGATTTTTAACAGTTTTAACAATTTTTGCATCATATCACTACAATGTCTGCAGTGGGACAGTTTATAGTGATATCTAGCACTGGAGCATTATGCCGCATACATGTAGCATGATGTCCCACCCAGTCACATTATCCTGATACCAGACCAACCAGTCCTAACACTAACCTTTTATAAGTTTTTGGTATGACTCTGTGTGGGTTTGAACTCGCAGCCTCCCACATCCAAGGCAGATGCTCAAACCAGTAGGCCACCGGAACTGTCCAAACATACATTTGAAAATTTTGTCAGTAAATAGCAAAATATGTACATGGTCATGTTACCACATCACAAGGAGAATCATGTCACATTGGTGTCAGAGTTTTCTTACAGTTTTTTTAGGATTTTACTATTGTAAAGGGTGATATTTTACCAATCAGCCATTGTGTTTCACCCACAGTGGTGTTAAGTCTTTTATTTATTTTTGTTACCATATAGCACTTATTTTTGTTTTAGAGACAAAACTTTTGTGATTTATTCCAAGATTTTAGTTAGTTATATTTCATGAAGATTGATCTATAAGCATTGTAATATTTAAGATGATAAGTGGTCTAAAGTGCTCACCATTCTGGATCACTGCCATCTTACCTCTGTCTGCCTGGATTTGAGTCTCAGGCTCAGCTAACCTGGGTACGTAAGAAAGCTTGCCAGTAGCTTCTCGTGGGTCGGTGGTTCTTCCTGGGGTCGTCCAGAGTTCTTCCTCCACCAGTTATACTGGCTGCCGTGTATAGCCTATCTTGAGCTGAAAAATGGCGGTAAACCCTACAACAATAACAATAACAATACACGATATATTACTCTTAAATAATGGAGTGAGATCCATCACTGTACCTGCCTTATTAAAGGGGTTGCCTTATAGTGAGGTACCTTACAGTGAGGTGTACTGTGTGAGCAAGAGGGCATTGTACTGGAATGTACTGGAGATGAGGATATCCATTCTCATTACAATATAACTTAAATTGTCCAAACTAGTTGGGACATTGTTTTAATGTTTTTGGGGGAGGGGGGCCTTAAGATGAAACAAGTTACAGATAATCTGTGTTTGGTTAATCAATACTGTTGTAGATTTTATTGTATTTAGAAACTGGTTCAAATAAGGTATTTTCTGTGTGAGAGCGCATTTTAATGGACTCTATTATCAATTAATGGATTAAGCTATAATAACACTAGTACCATTTGTACTTGCTTCTAAGTCAAGTCTAGTTGCAAACAACACAGACCCTGATCTGCCATTACTTAATTCACTGGCAGATCAGGGTATGTGTTGTTTGTTCTACTGATTCTATTACTCCAAATAAACTACACAGATCCAGATTTGCTGGTGCATTATGTGATGGCAGATCTGGGTTAATGCAGATTGCAGTTGGACTCAATATAAGTGAGTGCATACAGTAATGTTGCCCATTACAATGAAATTTATCGCTAAACATGTTTTTTAAAATAACATTATACACATTACTTTCTATACTCACTTGTAAGTAATGTCTAACTGCAAACAACATAGACCCTGATCTGCTGTGGAATAATGCTTCCATATATCAGGGACTATATTGTTTGTTTTACTGAGTACTTCTAACAAACTGCATAGATCCAGATTTGGTGGCACATTGTGATGGCAAATTTGGGTCTGTGGAGTTTGTAGTTTGAATCGCTAGTGAGTACATAACAGTATTTTAATTGCCTGATGTTTGCAGATGGATTTTCTCTAATTTTCAGGGGTTTGCTCATACTCTGGGCGATGAAGGAACCAGAAAAGGCTATGAAGTTGAGGTGATTGATCTTAAAGATTATGATCCAGATGATGAGCTGGCAGATGATGTAAGAAAAGATTGTTTCTCTTCATGTATATTAATTTCATGACAAGTTGACATTTTAAAACAAATAACCTAATCCACATGATAAAATGGTGTTTTGGCCAATGGGCTGGAGGAATTGGGGAGTCATGTTTCATGCTGATGAAATAATCTCTCCATATAAAGCATACAGTATATTTTGGGTTTTTTACATACATGCCACATTCCATAATTATCAAGTGGACCTTGCCAATAATGAACATTCTGGAGAAGGATAAAACTCTTGTCACTTCTGTGTTGTGCAGATTCTTGTGGGGATGCATCAATCACAATCCATGATTTTAACACAAAGGTTAAAACTCTCTTTTAAATTGGTGAAAATATTTGGTTAATACAGACCTTTTCTATATTCCTGTTGAAATTCTAAATATCTTTTTTCTAGACTATATAAAATGAAGTAAATTGGGGAATCAAATGTAAACATGCCTTTCAAAGTTTTTCAAAAATCAAGAAATCAGTGTTTTTATTTGTTATCAAGTTCATGGTTTGGCTATGTTTAGTGTTTTTTGGAACTTGGGCACACATCAGTTATTTAGTGCCAAAGCAACTGGGTTAAGTGCTTTGCACATGGGTACACCATATGGCAGTTGAACCAGGCTGATCCAGTGGTATGATTTGAACATGCAGCCTTTTCAGTCACAAGTCTGGCAGGTTAACCACTGAGCTACTGTTGCTGTGTTGACTCCATCTGTCACCTTTTACAAGTGCAGGAGAGTGCACTGAGCCTATTCTACATTCCTGAGATTGGGGGTAAGATATTAAGTGGAAAGAGATGTTGGGGTAACTGAAGAGTTAGAGATTTCTTTGAATGAACAGATATTGATTTATGATTAAGTGGAAGGGCATACATGATTAACTAAAAAGTGAATAACCTTTAAATTACCAGATCTTGATTACCTTTGGTTGATTTCAGGAATGACATTGATGATTAGATTGGCGAATAGAGATCATATTTATTGATTATCATAGGTTGATTCTAGGAATGACTTTAGTGATTAGATTGGTTGATTCCAGGAATCACATTGATGATTAGATTGGTTGATTCCAGTAATGACACTGTTGTTTAGATTGGGTGATTCCAGGAATCACATTGATGATTGGATTGGTTGATTCCAGGAATGACATTGATGATTAGATTGCTTGATTCCAGGAATGACATTGTTTAAATTGGCTGATTCCAGGAATGATATTGATGATTAGATTGCTTGATTCCAGGAATGACATTGATGTTTAGATTGCTTGATTCAAGGAATGACATTGATGCTTAGATTGCTTGATTCAAGGGATGACATTGATATTTAGATTGCCTGATTCCAGGAATGACATTGATGATTAGATTGGCGAATAGAGATCATATTTCTTGATTATCATAGGTTGATTCCATGAATATCAATAATGATTAGATTGTTTGATTCTAGGAATGATGTTAATGATTAGATTGTTTTTTTCTAGGAATGACTACAATCTGATCGGTTTATTCCAGGAATGACATTGGTAATTAGATTGGTTGATTCCAGGAATGACATTGATAATTAGATTGGTTGATTCCAGGAATCACATTGATGATTAGATTGGTTGATTCCAGTAATGACATTGTTATTTAGATTGGTTGATTCCAGGAATCACATTGATGTTTAGATTGCTTGATTCCAAGAATGACATTGATGATTAGATTGCTTGATTCCAGGAATGACAGTGATGTTTGGATTTCTTGATTCCAGGAATAACATTGATGTTTAGATTGCTTATTCCAGGAATGATATTGGATAGAGATCATATTTAGTGTCTGTATTTGTGACTTGACAGTATATAACTGTGTTGAATTATGTTGATTTTTCAAAACTTTTAATCTTATAATTGTTCTGTACCATTATTAGTCATTGTGAATTAAATCCCAAATAATTCTAAATGTTCTATTGCAAGTCCAAAAAGTTTAGAATGCTCTGCATTAATTCCAATAGTCTTGAATGTCTTGATGTACCACAATGATACAATCCAGAAAATGAATTCTCAGTAATCCCAAAGTAGTGTTTTAGTCAAGTAGACCAAAACTCTACTCTCAGTCTAAGGTCAGGCACACTATAAATTATTATACGTAACAAAATACTATATTTTATGATCTATAATCTGTAACAGTGCTTTTCATACATGCTAAATTATTGAACTCAATATGGGTGAACAAATTGCCATTCATCAACCTCGAATAATTTGAAAATTATAATATATATTATATATGATATTATAATTATAATTATATTTTTTTCATTTCATAATATTTACAGAATATAATTGGAAGGAAAAATTAAGAACTTGTACAGTATTTTAAAAGTCATAATTAATTGTGAACAGAAAATTTTCCATTTTTACAGTCCTAACTAATGGAACAACAAAAATATTTGCTATCTATATCTGTTTCATTTTATTTCCTCAATTTTAGGCAAACAGTGATATTGTGTGTGTTTTCATCCTCTCAACCTATACGGATGGTACACCATCAGCGAGTGCTGCTTGGCTCTGCAAATGGCTACAGGAGACATCCACGGACTTCAGAGTGCAGAAAACACTTCTAAAAAACCTGAATTATAGCATATTTGGGTTGGGTCACTCGGAGTATAAAGATCATTACAATGTGGTAGGTTTATTAATTCACAGTATTGAAGAGTAAGTGTTAGCAAGGGTTGAGTTACATTGGCAATATAGTCTCTACATGGGTTGAAATTTCATTTGCTGAACTCAAAATGGCAAGTGAATCTTTCTGGCTGTTGTTGTTGTTGTGGGGCTTAACGCCATTTTTCAGCACACGATAGGCTATACATGGCGGCCAGTATTAATGGTGGAGGAAGAAACCGGGAAATCCGCGGAAAGAACCACCGACCCACGAGAAGCTACTGGCAAGCTTTCTCACATGTTTCTCTTCAGTGAAACTGGTGTTCAGTCAAGAATATTGCCAACTTTGTTTATTAAAAAAAGTTCAAACTTTCTACTCCAAGTTTGTTTTCCATTTGTTTTGAGAAAGCTCACATAAGTGCTTCCTTATTACAGCCACATTTAGACTTTCATAGTTGTTTTAAGGACAGTAAACATATTCTTTGAAATCAGAACACTTTCCAATTCAGACACTTGTGTCAGATCCCAGAGGTGGGTGTAGTTGGGAGATTGTAATGTATTTTCTTAACTATCCACCGAAAGAGAGATATACATAATCTGTACTTTAGCAGTTTTAAGCCATCTATATAGGAATCAGTTGATAGTAGAAGCATTCAACTTTATGTAGTATAGCAGCAATGGATTCAGTTTGCACCTCCATGGTCCATGGTTTTGAACCTTGGTTCCAACATGTGCAAGGGATGGTAGCTGCTACTTCATGATACTAGATGTTTTGCTCTGAATCAAAGGTTTTGGGGGTTTTTTCCTACCTGGACAAAAGTTTAGTGCACTTACGGTATGACTTTTTGTCAAACTGTTCATCAACGCTTGTTTTTTTAATACTGGAGGCTTCATTTCTATCAGATTTGATATATAAGCTGATTAATGGGGTGATCTAGCACCATATTTGCCAACCTTGCAAACACTCATTTTCTACATTTTCTAATCATAGTTTGATCAAACTTAGTATGTAACCTTCAGGGGTCACGCTACCAGGCGAAGTGAGCGAAAAAGTCGCCTGAGAAATGTAAACTTCGCCTTCTTCTGTTAGGAAAGTGCTGTAGATTATAACTTTTGAGATGCCCTCTCGCTGTAGCCGGTAAGTTCTGGCACTGTTGTAACCCAAGGTGTAATGTATTTACGTGATGTTGATACCAATCAGCTTATGGCGACAAAGAAATTCTTGCACATTCACATGCAAGTTTTAATAGCTAACTGACCATTAACCCTTTCCGGAGCAAGGTATCACTGCTCGATTTCATGAATTTGGGCCTACTGTACTATGATGAAAATATACCAAATTCTGTTTTGAAATATAAACATCAATATGCAAATAGTAATTTGCTTTTAAAAAATATGATAGGTGAAGAACGTTTTCTAATTTCTTTCTTTTTTTTATAAATGGAGATTTTAACGGCCATATTTACGTATTTTCTTTATAAAATCAGTTTGAAACCATAAATGAACTTGTAATGGCGGACATCGCTGCATATATGATATACCACTTCATTAAACTGTCTGTATTCTTAAATAATTGGGCAAATAGATTCAGGAAAATATATAATGTAATGAAAACAAAATTTAAATGTTATGTGATAGGAGATTTAGCCTAAATATTTAATAATGTAGGTCAGAAGCATGTGACAATCTCTGTTGTGGAATTCAAAACAGTGCTGCAAGGTCAAGGTTGTTTTCTGACATACCATAATTAATTTTCGTGAAAATACGAAAAATATATATAGTAGTGAAGCAAATACTATTTAACCAATGCATATCGTTATTACCAGTAGGTAGACAAATTATGTAACCATAAATATGCAGTCCTATTAATGAATTTTTGTAATGACGCAAGAAAGTGAGTAGTTATATTAAGAAAAGCCCTCTTTCTAAAAATAGATGCACTTGCATGGGGGTTGTTTCAAAGAATGCTAGAAATCTGTTTCACTGCAATTTTACATAAAACTTGTAGAAAATAAAATAATTAAGTGGTAGTTTATTAAGCATTTTTACCAACTTGCAATTACAAGACTCTAATCTTGTTACTGTTATCTGTTAAAATTAATTACAATGTATAGCTTCTGCTGTGCTTTTTAAGTCATATGGCCAAAATACACTGCATTTACATCAATCCAGACACACACATACTACAAGTATGAATAGAATGGGTATGGATATAATAATTTTTATACATGTACAAAATGTGTTGATACTAAACATATAACACACATTTTTCAACTTGAATAAGGCATTGCTTAAAACTGTTAAAAGCATACTGAGAAATAGAGCACATAAATAAGATAATGCATTTATCTATCTATCTATCTATCTCGCGTTTCTTGCTTTGGTCTCACTTCTCCCTGTTTAGCTTCCACTTCTCCCTGTTTAGCTCCCACTTCTCCTTGTTCTGACCAAAAGGAGAAGTCACTTCTTCCTAAAATTTAAGTCTAGCTTGACCCCTGACCTTATATCATCAAGATGTTAGAGGAATTTGATTATGAGTGATAGACATGCATATTAATAAGGCGATTGTGCTTCTGATTTGCTGAGCTTCTGAATACTCGAGAGGACTTATTTCTGATAGGATCCAGAGTATAAACTTATATCATGAAGGTCTCAGAATAATTCAGTAATGAACGATATCCACACATATTGATGAATTGATTTTGCTTTTGATTTGCTTTGCTTGTGAACACCACAGAGGATATATTTCTGATCAGATCATGATCAGAATTAGTATATAAACTAATACCATAAATATCTTTGGTGAGTTTTATTATGACTGACATCTACATATTAATGAGGTGATCTAGTGTCTGATTGGTTCATTTAGTGTGTATGCTTGTATCATCCAAGACTTGGATGAGTTCATTATGAGGGACATCAATGAATTTTAATGAGGTGATCTTGCATTTTATTGGCTGAGCTGGTGAACACTCTGGAGAGCATATTTCTGATCAGACCAATTGATGGCAGACTGGCATCACAATTGGAGTCAAACCTTACAGTTGCCTGGAGCAGCTGACTAATTTGGACCAGTATGTCCAAGTTGGACATGACTCGGCCAACCCTACTAGCATTCTTGTTTTCATCTGGTAATGATTTGGCATCATCACTGCATACAAAATGTTATACTCTTGGAACTGGCTGCTAGGTGCAGCCTATCATGTGCTGAAAAATGGCATTAAACCCACGCAGCAACAGCAACAACTATACCCTTGGATGCAGAGGTTACAGGAGAGGACACACCCAGGCTGATGAGGGGAGTGACACAGATTTGCATGAACATTCTGACCCAACCATAGAAAAGACAGAATTCAATTTTAAGGCAGCAATCAAAGAGGTATACAGAATTTTGCCCCCTTCAGAATGCCCTCCAGTGGCACTCATTACTGTTTACAAGGTCAAGGCCTTAATGAACATTGATGAAGCTGTCAAACATCCATCCTTCAGAATTTTATGACAATCCTCAAAGATTCCAAATATTAATGGGAGTGAGTCATAAAATTTGCAACCTGGGTAATTTGAGGGTCAACTTTTTGGTGAGTTAATTGCCTGCTAGAGAAGGCTGTTTACATAATTCTTATGTAAATGAAGGCCAGAAAATGAGCGGCAGGTCTTGCAGAGTAGTTCTGATCTTCTTTCTCTGATGGAATATATCAGGATCAACAGTCTGCTCACTCTGTTGAAGGCTGTACCCAGAAAAATCATAGTTACCATATTTTACTTGAACAACCAAGGATGCCACTATTCCATTGGTGTCCAGAGAAACTCCTCCTTTTTGCCTGGCTCATGTCAGTGATGCCCTTAGAATTCTGTGCTTTGATTGTGGAGAGGATTGCAACAGCTAGATTGAATGGAAAATCAGTTCCATCATTCATTTGTTCATCTGCACCAGGTCACCTGGGCAGACACAGGGTCCATTAAGTACATGACTGTTGCACTTATTGGATGTATGCAAACATATTTTCATTTCTACTTCATAATGTTTACCCACATGTTATACACCAATCTTATATATGTAGGGAAAAGTCTAGCAACAACAACAAAAAAAATGGTGTTTGATTTAATGTTAAAGGACATTAATATTTTCAAAGTTAACTGAGAAAAATCCTTTCTCCATAATAAAAAGAAAGGTTTGATGCAATCAGTTTTTAAATAAGAAAGTTGTTCTTCTTTTATAAGAATAGTACTCAAGGGAACTAAATCTTGCTGGAAAATTGTTTATAAAATATTAGTAGCCAAAGGGCCAGAGAATGAGATGTGTATGGTCTGATTTTTAGCAGTACTACTCCATTCTCGAAAGGGCAGAAAGATGTAACAAATGCTACTGACTAGCTGAAGCATGTTTTTTGTTTAAGAGGCAGATAAATTAAACTAGTCTGCTTACCAATAAATTGGACCACAGTTCACCCAGTGAATTTAGGACACATGAAAAAGGAATAAAAAGGGAAGGAAAAAATAAGGTTAAATAAACTTATAAACTTTTTTAATGTCTCCCATATTCAAAGTAATTGATGATAATTGTTATTGAGAAGATTTTTACTTTGTCCTAATAGCTAATCATGCTTTAGATTTCTTTTGAGACCATTACTAATACATGTAAGTTTATATTTGCAAAGGAAAGAAGAAAAAAAAAAGGTTTATACTGAGAAAGTATCAAGGTTTTTACTTTTGAGCTGGCTACATGTAAAACCTAAGGTTTTAGAACTTTACAGGTCATCTACTCCCCTTGCAGATTTTCAGATTGTGAACAACAACAACAATAATAATAAGAACAACATAATATTAACAACAAAAACAATAGCAGCAACAGTAAAAACAATTCATGATAAAATATGTTACACTTTAGATCATGAGATGCAGGTTGAAAGTGTCCTTATCAGAGGATAATTACAATGCCTTTTTTAGATCTTGTGGGGAGCTCTGAATAACATCTGAAAGATGTATAATTTTGTGTTTTAAGGTGATACGTGATTTCTTTCAGGTGGCCAAGAATGTGGATATATGGCTTCACGATCTTACAGCAGCCAGAATTATGCCAGTTGGACTCGGTGATGAAAACGTTGCTTCCAGTAAACATGGCGGTAAGCTTAAGGCCTTTCACTTTTCTTTTTTGTTTTAAATTTTTAGAATTAAACTTATTATAACTGTCAGACAGATTGGAGTATATTAAGGTCAAAAGTGTACCTGTACAAGTGCATTTTATTTTACTTTAAAAGAGAATATTAAAAATTCTTGTGAAAATAATTTTAGTTCCATCTGATAGGGAGTAAAACATAACTGTTTCCTAGGTGTATTTAATATGTACAAAATGATTGAAAACGATTATGTGCATATTTGTACAAGAACGAAGAAATATAACTAATTTCATGGAATTATTGAACTTTGAAAGAGATATCGAATTTGTTTAAAAACAGGGTGTAAGTTTTGTCACTAGTATTTGCAAAGAGAAAGAAAACTTTTTTAAGTTCAAAAGCATGTCAAAAAGAAAACATCCTGGTAAGCCATGCAGTTAATAGGCTAGTATAAAATCTAGGTCCTAAAACTAAGTTCAAAACAGAGTTACATCCCTTGTTAGAAAGTGATTAAATGTAAAAGCTTCAAAATTATTGTAAAGTAATTAACAAGGCAGGCTACTTATTATGCAGAAAAGTTTAACTGTTCACTCCATCATTATAATCGAAAGGTCTGAATTACACCACTCTTTTGGAAAATTAAGCCATACAAGGCACGAACCTAGGTCTAACAGTGAAATCTTTGCGTCCAGTTTTGGCTCTTCAGTTAACTAAGAAATAAAACCAAACCTGTTTGATGCTGTTAGTTATGATTCATGAATGTAACCTCATAATAAATACATGAGGAATTATGGGTCCTATTTTACAGCATTGAATATATATGTGTATTAGGAATTAATGGCATGTCGGCACAATACTGGCTATATGGAGCTGATTTAAAAGTCAGGTTCTAAAAATGTAAATATTAAGAATTACAAAAGAAACTTTTGGAGAATGTACCCATCAGAATGAACATAAACATGAAATACTCCAAGATACAAGTAAAGGTAAAGATATTAAAATTCTGTAAAAAGTTAATAAATGATAATGGTAAAAAATATAAAATCTTTATGGTTATAATACATCTTTGAAACTATTACTTTTGTTTCCATATACCATATGATTTGGTAAATGTAAAATTAATCAAAGATATTGTACATTCAATTGAAATTGTATCAGAAAGGTCTGTTAAATCTGATATCACACATCAACATTACATATTTAAATTTTGTATCTTGAAATTAATATTTTAATTAAGGGAAAGAAATTAAAAATAAAATGAAATATTTCTTTTCAACTGTTATTTTTCTTTTTCATACTTTGATTTGAAGATCATGCAGCAATAGCTTAGCTTCAGACTGCATCAGATTTTGATTACAATCGCTGCTGGTTTAATAGTTAAAATAAATGTATACTTGTGCAATTTAAAGAATTATTTGTTTGGTTATCAATCTATGTATGTGTGTGTGTATGCATGTATGTGTGTGTGTAATGGAGGTATGCGTGCATATATATATATATTGTAGGAATGATGCAAAATACTTAATTGTAGGATTAGAAGATGACTTCAAAGCATGGAGGAAGATTTTCTGGCGCAAAGCGGTACCTATTTTGAATGGTAAAAAGAAGCTTGTTTTAGAGGGTAAAGGAACCAAACATTCTGAAGGGAAAGGCAAAAAGTGTGGTGGTCAGTGCAAATGTAAGGAGGGTGGTGGCCATTGTTCAAGTGAAGAAGAAGAGGTATGAACTTTCTTGCTATTGTTCCATTGATTGAAAAAGTGGCAGTGTCATGGAAGAGAGAGCATGAAATAACTCTTAAGCATATCTGCATTGTAGGCAAGGAAGAAAATCTTTCGAAATGCATTTTATCAGTTATACATTTGCAAAGGAAAAGAAAGCACACTAAATATGTAAGAACGCAATATAAGAAATCCATTCTTTTATATTAGTGGTGAAAATTTATCCACTTTTACTGAGTCTTTTTTAGTCCTATATTGATGACTCTTGCTAAAGTGCAAATGCAATATTTTGGTCACTGTGTTTTCATCAAACTTGACATGTGGTACCAGTAAATTAATACTCGTATTACCCAGCCTCTCATAAATTTCTTGTGTTTTGACTGGTCAGAGTCACATGAAGACCATACCCAGTCAGTAGAATAAATAATTGGTTACAATGACATGATATCATATAGGACATCGATTTACGATAAAGTTGCTCAATGTTTCCATGTTTCAACATAATGATAGGATATAATGTGATAAAAGATTGGTAATTGTGTGGTAAATTTGTTGTGTGGTTTGTTATTGACTGGTATGGAATGGTGCCAAGTTAGCAGAAAACTTACCTGGGTCAACATGCATCTCACCCAATCACCCAAAAGTTTCCTACTAGCTTGGTTTCATTCCATACCTGGTCAAAAACAAGCCATGTGACTAATAATACTACCATGATTATAGTGATTATACCAAGGAAAATAAGTTTTCATTGTTTGTTATTGTCTTGTCAGAGAGCATATTCATTTAGAAGTCTGATTTTATTTATAGGCTGTGTATATAATTCTTGGAAATTTGATTTTTGTTAGCATCCATATGAGACAACAAGTGAGGAAGAGGAGGAGGAGGAGGAGATAACAGTTGAAGGCAGTGACTCAAAACTTCAGACCACTAATGGCATGGTAGACCTTGAGGACCTGGGGAAAGTCATGACAAAGATAAAGAAAGCTAAGGTACCATATGTACTCACTTATAAGCTGGGTCCAGCTGTAAACTGCAAAGACCCAGATCTGCTGGTGCATAATGCTGCAGTGGATCTGAGTCTATGGAGTTTGTTAGAAGTAATCAGAAAAACAATCAACATTCACCCTGACTGGTAGATGGATTATGTGATAGCAGATCAGGTCCATGTTGTTTGCAGTTGGATTTGACTTACAAGTGAGGTTATAGTGTATGGATAAAGGAATAAAACCTTTGTACAGTGAATGTCTTATGACTACTCATTGTTACAGGTAGTAAGTTTACACATTCAAAAATCTGCATATTGCTTTAGTGACTGACATTTTTGTTGCTGAAATTCTGAATTCTTTTTATTTTTGCTAAATTACATAAGGCCCTGAAATATTGTTTAATTGTTACTTGTCTCCATGACAAGAGAGTGATGTGTATTTCATGATGCTCTTTGTTTAGAAAAATGTCCTTCCTTACCCACACCACCAATTATGTCACCAGACCACTCCGGTGGCCTAGAGGTTAGAGCATCTGCCTCGGATGTGGGAGGTCGCTGGTTCAAACCCCTGCTGAGTCATTATAAAATGGTACTAACAACTGCCTTACTAGGCGCTCATCATTAAGAGGTTAATGTTAGGACTGGTCAGCCTGGTGTCAGGATAATGTTACTGAGTGGGACATGATGCTACATATCTGCTGCATGATGCCCCAGTGCTAGACATCACTATAAACTGCCACACTGCAGACATGGTAATGATTTAACTAAAAAAAATTTAAAGCTATGTAAAAATCCAAATCACACTCACACCCATTTATGTCACCCAAGTTACTCGTGTCTTTATTTTCAAGTTGTAGAAGTTGAAACTCTGAAATAAAACTTTAAAGAAACTTTTACTGTCTCTCTTTTGTTATGTGTGAATATTGTAATCAGATGATATTTTTAAAGAGGGTTTTGTTGTAAGGTTTACTTGCATTGGAATTAATTGAAGTGTTTTATTAATGTACATTTCACTCAACTCTGTTTAGGCCAAGAGGAAAGAAGAGGAGAAGGCAGCAAAGGATGGCACAGATCCAAAGGAAATGGTGACTCCAGCATTACAGAAATCCCTTGAGAAACAGGGCTACAGAGTAATTGGGACACACTCCGGTGTCAAGCTTTGCCGCTGGACTAAGGTCAGTCCAACAGTTGTAGCTAATTTTAGTATAGTATATGCAAAGAGGATGTACCACACTAAACTTGTGCAATCGGATGTAGTTAAGTTACTGATTGTATAATATTCAGGCTCTTGGTGTACTATTCTCACCCGGTGTAAGTTGCACTTAGTTCACAGCATGAGTGGAGACTACCTGGCCAATTTATGGATAATCTTTTACATGCAACTAGTTCCCTACAAAACACATCAGGTGGTAAATTCATTGGTTGTAAATAAATCAAATCTATTGACTTCAGTTGAGCAAGATACTAGTATATATGTAAACTCCATTTTGAGGGAATTTGGTTTATATATTTTTAAAAATTTCAGCCATAAATTTTAAGGACTTTACATTTTTACCTTTATATTTTATTTATATGGCTTTGCATTTTTAACATTTGTATTTTATTTTTATACCGTTTTATAGTTCTTCTTGTTTACATTTATTTCTAAGGTTTTCTCTTCATAAAGTTGTTTTGCAATAAAGTATATTTGCATTTTTTAGAACTTCACTTTTAAATTGTACCACATAGCCAGTATTGTGCTGACGTACCATTAAATCCTAATTCATACAAGTCTAATACACTACAGCATAGTGGGTCTGACCTCACCTGTAACACAGGATATTAGAGTGTTATGGGGGTGTAGATCATTAGCAGCTACACAGGTATGAGTTTAAAATGGTCAGTACTCTTTGTGCATACTTACAAATCAACTGATTAATTTATTGAGTAATGCATTAATATACAAATGAATTTTTTTTAAAGAAGGACACATGAGTTTATCTGAGTTTGGGGAAGATCTGAAATGATTAGTTTCATACACACTTTTTGTAAAAATATACATTGACTAACACATTTTTCACATTTAGATGTTCAAAATTGACAACATTGAAAAAACACAATTTTGTTAAGTTGGGCAATATTTTCCTTTACAGATTGTAGCAAAGTTTGCATTTCCACACCGGTTAATTTATTCGCTTGTCAAGGAATGTATAGGTGGTTTGAAATGATAGGATTACAAGTCTCATTTTGTCTTCATTCTCTAAAGAGTGCACTGAATGGTACTTTTGTCAGCATTTTTAAATAACATGGGATGGCTTGATATTTAAATTAGATTCCAACTTTAAGTTTCTTTATTAATATAAATTCTGTTAGGTTGTGTTCCTTTATAATTATCAATACATTAATTTGTTTTAAATTTGATAACTTCAGTCCATGTTACGAGGAAGAGGTGGCTGTTATAAGCATACCTTTTATGGCATCGAAAGTCATCGATGTATGGAAACTACACCCAGCCTTGCTTGTGCCAACAAATGCGTCTTCTGTTGGAGGTGAGTCCATATAATAAAACAGCTAAAAAAATTTTTAAATGCCCAAGCACAACAGCAGTGATGGCACATATTGTGTTACTTTCGTGCGTCTGTACCTTGTTGTTTCCATCTGTCAGACATCAATTAAATTTTGTTTTTACTCTTTCTACTGGTTTACAAGTCGAGTCCAACTGCAAACAGTATTGACCCTGATCTACTGTTGCATAATGTGTTGGCAGATCAAAGTCTGTGTTGTTTGTAATGCTGATTGTTACTGAGAGACTGCATAGACACAAATCTGCAAATGTATTGTGTGACAGTAGATCTAGAATTTTGCACTTTGCAGTTCGACTTGACTTACATGCAAGTGTAAAGGGTAGGTCATTTCAGGTAATGCAATGGAGTATCTGTGTTTCATGAACACATTTCTAATTGGAGCCTGTGCTTGCAGAAAGTGAGACATGCATGTGCAGTGTTTTCCCCAGGTTTGTTTTTGTGGGATTTGAATGTTAATTTTGTAAGACATCATTTTGAAGAGTTATGGCCCCTGATGGTCAGATGTACCCACTTTTGTTTCAGCTCAATAAATCTGTTAATTATTATTGCATTCCAACAAAATTTGGTATGCTTATTGTTATTGATGAAACATTGTTTTACATCATCATTTAGAGGAGTTAAGTTTTCTTATTATGAGACCCATCCCGTTTTATTTCATTACAGTGACTCCAATAATTATCACGGCATTTCAGCCAACTTTGGCATGTAGCATTTATTTTGATATTGATGAGACTGTAGCTGAGTTTGACAATCAACTTTCTGTATCATTATTTATCTGAATTACAAGTCCTGATTTTCAGACCCACCCACTTTTGTTTTTGCACCGTGACTTCATTTATTATCATTACATTTTAACCAAAGTTTATGGTCAGGCTGATAATGATGGATCCTTGCAGGGCTAAAAAATATTTTCATTTGTCCTGCAGGGCAAGTGACTCGAAAGTTTTACTTGTCCTGCATCAGTTTTACTTGTCATACACAGAAAATAATAATGAAACTGCTTACAGTTTAATTTGTCCAATTGGATGAGAGTTGTGAAAAAAATTATTTGTGCTTCCTCAGCCTCTGTTCATAAATATGAGTGGATGAATCAAATTTTCAAGACCCGCCTCACCTGAGTTTGATTGTCAGTGTTCTGCAAATCCATTTAGTGGAGTTATAACCTTTGACTGTTAGATTCATCCACTTTTATTTCCAGTCAATACTGCCTTCATTTGCATTAGGATTTCAAGTATAATTTGATAGCTGATACTGATAGGGCTTTTTGCTGAGTTTGAATATCAGCATTTGACATGTAATTTAGTCGAGTTATAGCCCCATTTTGCTGGATCTATTCACTTTCATTTCTGCACCTCCTCCACCACCTGCCCTTTTGATTTGGAAGCTTATCGTTGCATTATGTATTTCATTTTTTTCTCAAAAGCATCCTATTGGGTATGTCATGGACTTGAATCAAATTTGATATATTTATCAAGAAGTCCTAATTTAGGCTCAGTTTTCACCTTTCTTCAAAATTTTACTAATTTTGTGCTCTATTTTGACTGATATTTCACTTCATTTGACACATTTCTAGTTTTTTCCTTTTCTTTTCTTAACCTAGGCATCACACCAATCCAGTGGGTACTGAGTGGCGCTGGAAGATGGATGATCCTGAGATGGTATTCCAGGGTGCAGTGGAAAACCATAATAACCTGATCAAGCAGTTTAAAGGTTAAATATTTTTTTGTTTACATTACCTGGCCATTAGGCCAGTTTAACCTATTGTTTGGCCCATTTTTCTTTGTGTTGTTCATTGTTTCTCATAGTAATTTGCATTGGCATATGTATTGTGTTTTGCAGTTTGTAACCTCTTTCTAATTGCTTCTCAGTCCATCATCAATATTTTTGGCTTCAAAGTAACCACTGAACCACAGTATCAACCAAATTTAGCATAGAGTTTCTTGGCCTGAAGGCCTTTGCAGTTTTGTACAACTATTGCTAATCTGCCTTCAAATATGTTTCTTATTCCTAAAAATAGACAAACTTTTAAACAGCTTCTGAAAACTGCTTAAAAGAATTGAACTTAATGTATTTTATGCATGAGGGATTTTAAATTGTACAAAGAATGCAAATCTGGTGTCAAGAAATGTTTGCTGTTACTAAAAATAGAAACAGCTCTTTAAAAAGTTCTCCAAAACAGCCCCCCAAAATTTGGGTAAATGTTATGCAAGCCTCATTGTATCAGATTTTGTGCAAATGATGCTTATCAGCTGCCAAATGTGTCCAAAATTCCTACAATTGAAAACGTTTTAATTACTTCTCAAAAAGTTCCTGTATTTTTTTAAAGATTCATTTTTCATCTCTAATGCATAACTTAATAAGATCAGAAGAATCAAGATCAGATATTTTGCCACACAGATTTTAATTTATGATATCTGTGTCTAGGGTTTTTATTACCTTTAATAACAGTGAGGACCTGGATGGCCAAATTGTCCAGGGCGCTTGCATTTACAGATCACTGACATCTCATCTCTATCTGTGTGGGTTTGAGTCTCTGGCTTGGCCAGTGTGGAAATGTGAAAAAATGTTTGCCAGTAGCTTCAAGTGGACTGGTGGTTCTTCCTGTGGTTTTCCTGGGTTCTTCATCCACCAGATATACTGGTCTCCATTTACAGCCTATCTTGTGCTACAAAATGACATTAAACACACAACAACAACAACAACTTTAATAATGTGCTTGTCTTAGCAATGATGAAATCCACGTTTGGAGAGTTATAGATTAGACAAAGCTGAGTAATACACTCTTTTCATTAATCTTTTGTGTATATACAATATTATGGCACTATGAATTTATGCAAGGAAGAGTCAGTTTGGTGGAAATGAGAGGATGCTGTCCTGTCTGAATCAGAATATCTATGTCATAAGCACTCTAGATGTAGATATTTCCACTCTTGTTTATTATGATTAATTGGACAAGAAGCTTTGACATTAGTCAAGGGATGTAATGCAGTCAGTTAGTTTGAACAGTTTGGGAATTTGATTAGAGTAAATTTTATGAGAATAATTAATATTTAATCTATTCATAATGTTGTGCAAAGAGCATGACAAATTAGCATTTTGAAGATTTTCTTTAACAGTTGACCATGAACCCTTCAAGACTCGCACATCGTTTGTCACTGTCTGATTTATTCATATGCACAGCTGGTATAATTTTTTACTGCCATTAATACAGGTTAGATTTATTTCTTATAAACATCCATATAATTCACCCAAACCAAAGGCAAAGAAAGATTGCATATTTTTCTACATTAAAGTAAAATTACAACAAAATCTACTAACAGTTACAACTCATTAAGCTTGCTTGTAATGCAAGTGTAACTCAAAATGTCCATCTTTGTAGTTGCACACTATCTACAGCACACATAATTTTAAAACATTGCTAGGAAATTGAAAATGTCTGCAGAGTGAGGCTTGACCACAAGAAAAATGTGGGGTTTTTTTCACTTGCATTTCCCTAGTAACCAATATTATTAACCACTCTTGACAGAAATAAATTATCAAGGTCACAAGGTTTGCTGTTTTATATTGAGGCCTTTTTGTGCAAGAAAATCAACAATGTACATCCCATTATTTGTGATATGTAAAATTTACTCTGTATCCGTGCACTAATATATACTATTCTGTCAGTTCTGTGACCAATATCTGTATTTAGATTTTAAATTTTTATTTGTTTGATTGCTTATTCCTTGCCTTGTTTCATCAAAAGTTTGTTTATGCACAGTTCAGTTGATACAGATCAGTGAAATATGAATCATCATTTTTTAAAATAACTTTTTTTTAACATTTTGTATCATGTATTCAATACTGATCATAAGTTTTGTCCTAACTGAACTGTGCTTATCCATTCTACATGCTTTCAGCTGATGATTCAGACTTTTTGAAGCAATAGGCCCATTTCAGCCAACTTTATTGAACTAATTTGGACATAAAGTGAAAATTTCTTGTGAGGGAATAGATTAAAGCTGAAATCAGCAAACCTACAACATCATTGATGGATTTAATGAATGGTCTGCCATTAGATACATACCACTGTTCAAATTTTTCTACAGTGGCCATATTAGCAATGTCATACACTGTCTTGTTATTGGACTTGGCAGATGAGTTACTAAAGTCTGTAAAGACTTAAAGAAATCTATGGACCTGAAGAAGTCACAGGTCAGGGTTAAGGGTTACTTACTTGCTCCCAAGCTTTTAAACGACGATTATTCAATTTTATTTTGTTTATATTTTTGTAGGGCTTGCAGTAATTTTTTCTTGCTGAGTCATTATACATATTTGGAAATGATACATATCACTTCTGTTAAATATAGATCTGTCTTCATAGTATTTGTTTCATACTTGAATTGATATAGGTATCCATTTAGTTGGATTTGAATTCTTTGGAGAGTTTTGTCTTAATTACATGTCAGTTTTAATTTATATACTATCCAGTAGCAAGAACATATATAATTAAAATGGCAGGAATGTCAAACAAAATATTTTTTGTCATCAGGTGTGCCTGGAGTCCTACCAGAGAAAATGGAGGAAGCCAGAGAGATCCAGCATTGTGCATTGTCCCTCGTTGGAGAGCCTATCATGTATCCAGAAATCAACAAATTCATCAATCTTCTTCATGAGAAAGGAATCTCAACTTTCCTTGTCACCAATGCTCAGTTTCCTGATGCAATAAAGTAAGTTGCATTAAATCGGAAAGTCTCAATGCAAAGTTGTCAAAATCTCCATGCAAAATCATCAAAATTTCAATGCAAAGTCATAAAAATTTCAATGTAAAATCATCAAATTCCCAATGCAAAGTCATCAGTATTCATTGTAAAGTCATCAGAATTGGTTTATGTCCAGCAACAAATGTAGAAAGGGCATACAGTGTTACCATCATCCATCCATCAATCATCCATTCATTGATCACACCATGGTTAAGTTTAGCATAGAGTTCAAGGAATTCATATATTACAGAAGGACTGGTGGGACATTCTTGCTCTTTGAACACATTTCTAGTTACAGTGAAAGTCTTTTTCCTGGGGATTGGGATGGGGAGTCTATTAGGATGTATGGTGAAAATGTAAGGGAAGTTATGAATTTTCTTTTCTCTGGCTTTGAGGCTGCTGCATGGAAAACAGTTGGCCTACATAATATATACTTTGTAGTTGAATGACCTTTTGGAGGAAAATATTTCCTAAATGTGTACTGTTAAATATTTTATTATTGGGATCCCAACAACTCAAGCTTTCAGTTTATTTTTCTTGTAGCCAGCATAGCTCAGCAGCTCTTTGACATAATTCAGTGCCATTTGAAAGGTGCATGGCCATATACATGAACAGGTGCCTAAAAAATATTTTGTTTCCAACTCAATTTTGGACCATGTTGTATCCCTTTTTGTTTATCAGTTTTTGAGTTTACAATATCAATTTCTTGTAACCAACATTGTTTAGGAACAATTCAGCATATTTTTGTGTAATTAGTTCAAAATACTATACAATAGACTATAGCTGTACCTTTTATGGTTTTGTCTCTTCTACTTAATTTATGACAAGAGTATTGAGCTTTCTCTGTCACTTTCATATCTTCACAATGGGAGCTGCTTGTAATCAGCATTGCTCAGGAAACATACTTATCATAGTGTCAATTAAGAAAATGTATCATTTTCAACTAGATGAGATTGATAGACTTATTTGGTTTCAATAAAAATAAGAGGGGCTGTGTGTGGCAGAATGGTCTAAAGCACTGACCTTTACAGAACACTGACATCTCACCTCAGTCCACATGGGTTCAAGTCTTGGCTCAGCTGGTGTGGGTACATGAGAAAACTTGCTAGTAGCTTTCTGTGGATCAGTTATTCTTCCTGCAGGTCTCCTGGCTTCTTACTCCACCAAATATACTGGCTGCCATGTATGGCCAATCATGTGCTGAAAAATGGCATTAAACCAATAGCAACAACAACGGCAGTAAAAATAACCAGATTTCTCAGTGTTCAACACTAAATCTATGGTATTCTGCCATCCAGTGACCAGTCACGTTACCATATTAAACAGTATGTAAATAGCTTGCAGTTGGAAGCAGTTGTATGCATGCTGTGGTGAGATTTTGGGATAATAATATGAACTTCCTGATTTTCTTTAATGTAATTTGTTCTTTTATTTTCATAGAAATCTTAACCCAGTCACACAACTGTATGTTAGTGTGGATGCAAGCACAAAGGACAGCTTAAAGAAAATTGATCGCCCACTTTTTCGTGATTTCTGGGAACGATTTATTGCTAGCTTGAAAGCCCTCTCAGAAAAGGGGCAGAGAACTGTGTACAGACTTACCCTTGTGAAAGCATGGAATACTGCAGAGATTGAAAGCTATGCTGAGCTTGTTTCTATTGGAGAGCCAGACTTCATAGAGGTCAAGGTTAGTATCTTCCTGTGACATTTTATTGCTTTTTTATTCTAAGTTCAAATGAGCCATTAGCCAGTATTTTCTGAACAGCATGTGAACCATGATGTAATGACATGACTTGGTTAGTTTGTCCGTCGAAGAGGAGATGGGCTGCTGTACTTGTCCAACACCTGGTCAGTTTATACTATATAACTTGGATAAATTCAGTTTGTGATAACGCATTGTTACATTTTATCCATTATCCATGTAAAACATGTCTCTGATAGAGTGGTAAATTTATTTTTAAACAATTCTGTGGCAGTGAGTAGACATAGTTATGTCAGTTCTTGCAATGCATTAATTGCAAATGTCCCTGCTGTCTTCATTGGTAATTCATCAATTGCAATTGTCACCAGCCCATGTGTTCTGATGCTCAATGTGCCAGCAAGTCAGACTCTTCTTTGTTCACTTGAAATCATAGGCATAATGAACAGTGTATGCTGTTGGTATTGGGCACATGGCAGATTACGGTCTGTACTATTGTTATTTGGCACATGACAGAGTTTTGTCTGTGCTGTTGGTATTGGCCACATGACAGATTTGTATTGGGTACATTGCAGATTTGGGTCTGTGCTGTTGGTATTTGGGCACATTGCAGATTTGTATAGGGCACATTGCAGATTTCGGTCTGTACTGTTGGTATTGTGCACAGTCAGATTTGGGTCTATGCTGTTGGTCTTGGGTACATGGCAGATTTGGGTCTGTGCTGTTGGTATTGTGCACATGGTATTTGTCATGACAGATGTGGGTCTGTGTTGTTGATATTAAACACATGGTATTTGGCACATGGCAGATGTGGGTGTATATTGTTGGTATTGTGCACATGATATTCACAAGTAAATATGGTACTGACTCTATACTTCAATTCTTATGAGATGCAGACAGAGATCAGTTTGTTAAAATGGTCATACAGACAGAAATCAGCTTAAGATAGTCATATAAACAGAAATCAGTTTGTTAAGATAGTCATATAGACAGAAATCAGCTTGTTAAGATAGTCATATAGACAGAAATCAGCTTGTTAAGATAGTCATATAGACAGAAATCAGTTTGTTAAGATAGTCATATAGACAGAAATCAGCTAAGATAGTCATATAAACATAAATCAGCTTGTTAAGATAGTCATTTAGACAGAAATCAGTTTGTTAAGCTAGTCATATAGACAGAAATCAGCTTGTTAAGATAGTCATATAGACATAAATCAGTTTGTTAAGACTCATATAGACATAAATCAGCTTGTTATGACTGTCATATAGATAGAAATCAGTTTAAGATACTTTAGTCATATAGACAGAAATCAGTCATATAGACAACAATCAGCTTGTTAAGATAGTCTTATAGACAGAAACCAGTTTGTTGAGATAGTCATATAGACAGAAATCAGTTTAAGATAGTTATATAGACAGAAATCAGTTTGTTAAGATAGTCATATAGACAGAAACCAGTTTGTTGAGATAGTCATATAGACAGAAATCAGTTTGTTAAGATAGTCATATAGACAGAAATCAGTTTAATATAGTCATATGGACAGAAATCAGCTTGTTAAGATAGTCATATTGACAGAAAGCAGCTTGTTAAGATAGTCATCCGACAGAAATCAGCATGTTAAGATGGTTATGCAGACATAAATCAGTTTGTTAAGATAATCATATAGACAGAAATCAGTTTGTAAAGATAGTCATATAGACAGAAATCAGCTTAAGATAGTCATATAGACCGAAAGCAGCTTGTTAAGATAGTCATCTGACAGAAATCAGCATGTTAAGATGGTTATGCAGACATAAATCAGTTTGTTAAGATAGTCATATAGACAGAAAGCAGCTTGTCAAGACTGACCTACAGATTTTAGAGAATTTGCTCAACTGAATTATACATGTCATAAACAACAATGTTTGAGAAAGTCTTTTTTTTTCTTTCTCCATCACCAAATTATGCAGTCGTCTGATCTGATAATGGACAGTGCTACATTATCATTTAGAGATATGCAAGCAGTTACAGAGCTGTAGATAAGAATTTGATAACACAGATTCACAATGCCCCCACTGCCTTTGTACAATCACATGTTAGCCATTTTCATGCAAATGAGGGCAGCAACAAGGTGAGTGTCCAGCAATGTGCTTGCTGTGCTTATGAGATGAGTCAGGGAAGTGAACATTCAGTGACTGTATATACAGCGATAAACTGTGATGACACATTGGCTGGTTTTTATTAACAACGATGATTTTCAGTAATCAATTTTTACATGGCACAAATTCGTAATGATGGCATTTTGACAATAATTTAAAGCCTGTTGATGACTGTTTGGAGGATACATTTATAAACTTTATAAAAACTTGTGCAGTTTACAGAATATTTCTCTATTAAATGATACCAAATATGACTTGATTTAATGGAAGATGAATAAATCAATAAATCATTGCTTATGAAGTTTATATGACCTGATTGTTATCACGTCTTTACAGATCTAAAGGCTAAAAATAGTCTACATTAATATTCTTGAGCTTATATTAATAGATCAATTGTCAGCCAATTAAAGGAGCTTCAGTGTCACATGCAGTGACTTTATTGACAGTCCTTGATTGTGGAGTAGCAAGCATGATGGCATATTAAATTTATTTTGAGCACCACCATCTCTCCTGCAACGCCTACAGTGTTCATTGGACTTGGAATTTTCATCGTTGCTCCGTGTTGCATTGTCTGATTAATTGGAGACCACCTCCTTTTCTGTTGGTTGTGGGCATTAAACTCTTTCCTTTCATTTAAGCAAATTCCAAAGCAATCAGATGACAGTAAATTGTTATGAATTTACTTAATCCCTTGGATAAAGTCATCAGTTATGCTCTGACATGCTCAGATATTCTCTTTGGGCTCTGTTAACTTACCACCTCTGTTGGTGAGTTCATAATATTGATTTGAGACCATTTACAGCATTATACCAATTCAGTTCTTGTTAAATTATTAACTGGCAGAATTTATAACTTAATCCAGCCATGGATTAAGTCCTGCTGTATATTGAGCATTCACTTCATTCCATTCCATGGATTAAGTCTCTCTGTATATGGGCATTCACTTCATTCTATTCCATTGTTTCTACCCAAGAATCAAATGTCAAGACTGTGTTGTGTATTCAATCTAAAGCCATTGAGTGCCATTGAGTGAAGTCCACAGTTACTGCTCTCTTCCCAAGTTACTGCTGAATAAACTTTATTCAAAAGTTATCCATTACTTTCTGTTTGGGAGTTTTACAGCCCTGCTGCAACTTGACCCTACTATGCCCATTCAGTTGCCACTGAATCACTCACTAACAGAATGAACCAAAATTCATCATTAGTGACAAACAGTTACCCTTGGCCATTTTCTCATTGATAGAATATTATGCTATATTTAACTCCAGGACATGACCCTTGAAGTTTATATTAGTTTTGTAATAGCTTGCACAGTTTATAGAAAATTTACTTAGCATTTAATTGTTATGTAATATGACTGAGTTAATGGTAGATGAATAAATTCATAAAATAGACCAGTTGGCATGTATTTGACAGTTGTAAAGGTAAAGCCATTCAAGTTGTTTTAAAAAAAGAATTTTATGCTGTTATAGTATACAGACCCTGGAAATTGAACTCAGCTGTTTAAAAACGAGTGGACTCAACAGAATATCATGTAACTTTTAAACGATATTTTAAAAAATTGACATGATTTAATGGAAGATGAAGAAATGCATAAAATAGATAGAATTAACCAGGGGTCAAGCTAGACTTAAATTATAGGGAGAAGTGACTTCTCCTTTTCGACAGAGAGATGTGGGCACTCAACAGGGAGAAATGGACACAAAGAAAAGAATATGTATATATATATATATATATATATATATATATATATATATATAAAATGTGTGTTCTCTTATTTGAATTATGTCCTCTATTTCCCAGTATTTATATTTGCATTTAACATTGGATTTAAGCAATACTTTATTTTCAGGTAGAAAATTTTCCTAGTTATTATGACTTTAAAAGAGAATAATAGAAAGTCCATTGTAACAAATGCTTAATCAACTGCCCTTAATCAATTTTTTTAAAATATTTTTTTATACACTTTCTAAAAGTTCACAGTAATGGCACTTTGAAAGATTTCTAAATGCATTTGAAACAATCCCTGTACTATGTACATGAGGGCAAATGCGCACTTATCTTCAGATCATACTGTTCATCCTAATTTCTTTGTTGCAGATTAAACATTACCATAACTATTGATACATAACACACTAAAATGCATAAAATTACAGACATGGCTCCTTTATAGTCAGTATATGAACTTAACACTTCTTTCCAACTGAATCAACACAGACATGTGAGTGCATCTATTTTTAGAAGGAGGGGTTTCATAATGTTACCACTCACTTTATATAGCTTCACTCCAACAGTCCATTGATAGGATTGCAGATTTATGGTTTATTTTATTTATATACATACTTGTAATAATTTTAGGCATTGGTTAAATAGCATCTGTTTGACTGCTTTTTTCCATATATTTTCACAAATATGAGTCAAGTGAGAAAACAACTTTGACCTTACAGCGCTTCTCACAAATTCCACAACATAGCATTATCCCATATGTTTCTGACCTTCATAATTGCTTTTTAAAGTTCAATCGTAAGTAACATAATACCTAGGCTTTGCTTTCTGTGAATTATATATTTTTCAGAATATATTTGCCCGATGATTTACAAAAACACACTATCTAATAAACTCGTTCTTCCCAGACACAGCAATATCCGCCATTATTTCCCCGTTACTGGTTCACTTACAGTTTCAGACTAATTTTGTGACGAAATAGTGAACAAGAGGCAGTTAAAATATCCAGATCACTGATTCTGTTCTTAAAACACATTGCTGTTTACATACTATTGTTAGAGTTTCTAAATACAAGTTTGTATGTTTTATCATCGAAAGATAACATCCGGAAATCAGATAATGATAGCTGCTGACTTACTCGGGAAAGGGTTAATGGTCAATCAGCTATCAAAACACATTCCTGTGAATGTACAAGGGTTTGTTTGTCAGCGTAATTAATATCAAAACTAGGCCTAGCTGTTGATGGCTTGGTGAATACATTTCGCTACAACACAACACTAGAATTAACCTGGCTAAGGCGAGGGGGCATCTAAAAAAATATGATCAGTCAGTGTACCTCTAAAGAAACTCACAGGGCAAAGTCATTTTTGTTTTCCTAACAGAAGGCGGCAAATTTTAATATTTGTTAGGTGACTTAGTCGCCAACTTCACCTGGTAGTGTAACCCATGATTAACCATCCCCTACTCCAACCCACCCCCACCCTCATCAGATAGTTAACATACCACTCCCTTTTAGACTCATTACTGGCGTAATTAAATGCTTTTGTCACAAAATTTTGAAGAAAGAATACAATTGATGATGTCATTTCTATTTCCATGTTAAATATCAATGATATATCCAAGACAAGTCATAGAATAATAAGATCAAACTACGATACGATATGAAAATGTATGTTCTTACGGTGGACTTACAATATTGAGCACTTGCTTAAACATGCACCACCACATGATGTTACCAAGATCTTTTTGATATCGTGGGAAGTTGAGAATCTCTGTTATAGATGCCTCTGTTTAAAACTAATTGCATTTTTTTAAATAATTAGATAGTGAATTTTGAGAACAGGCTATAAAAAGTCAATAAAAAAACACTTGCATGATATAACTTACTGTATTTACGGTATGTTTTCGGACACCGTTTTTTGGGGGGCAAATATAATATTTAAATGCCTTGTAAGTTTCGGACTTTGCTCCGCTATAATTTTTTTCTACAATTTGTGTTTTTGGACACAATCTAAGAAGATCTGTGTCGTTTTAAAGTAAAATTCACAGCGTGTTTGCCATTAATTTGACTGATAAAAGTTCGCTTCATTTGGTCGCCAATTATTTAATGTGATCATGAACTTCCATGAACTAATATAATTTAAAATTCAAAATTGTATGTATGTATGTAAGTATGTATGTGTGGCTAACAAAAATACAATTGGTTGTCAGTGTAGATATTGTTACACACAAAACCACTTCAAGCAGGTGTGACAGTTATGGCTTTGATTAGAAACCATGACCCTGCTTTATGTCATTAAACAAATACATCAGAGAGTTGGTATGGATTAGTAAATTCATTGGCATCGTGCAACAAAACAAACCCCTTATCCCCAAGGCATTATGTACCACGGTTTAAGCATAGTTATTGTTCTACAGGTAATAAGCCTCTTTGTAGACGATAAATATTGATTGTGGGTGTTACATGTTCGGTACATTGTGTGCTCTTTTAACGAAATCCAGATGGCTGCCTTTTTTTCTGAACACACCTGTCAAAGAAATCCCACAAATTATATTATTAACAATTATCACCTAGACACCTTGAAATCTCTGACATGCATCAGAACAATCTTTGAGCAGTCATTTGTTTCGAGTCTGCAAGCTCTGCTCATTTTGAAGCTACCCTCGGCTAGGTGGGGAAAAAAAAGAGAGAACCACAACAAATAGATCACCTTTATTAAAAAAATACCAACATATTAATCACGCCGACTTGTACATTGCAACTTACTTGTTATTTTTACCCTTCCTAGGTGTGCGTCCAACACTCACCCCATACGGAGCCTCTCACCCTTGGTGCTCTAAGATTAGCCATCATACATGTACTGGTATTTCTACCCTTGATACTGAAATGTTTCTGTATATATATGTTCAGAATTATATTTCCAAAATCTTTTTATTTAGTTTGTATTAATATCTTAATTACATAGACATAAAGCTTGCATACATTTGTAAGGTAGATTTTATTGATCACTGATTAGTAGAGGGTTAAACTGTGGATTGCAAGATTACTAATATGGCGGTTCTTTTGGAAAATACGCACACAATCGTGGCTCTAATACATGTATGGTTGCGTTTTCTGGTGGATGGACATGTATCAAATAGACAAATAGGCAAATAATGCCTGTTTTTCATTCATTATCCTTTCCGTGGTGTTTGACAAAATACTTATTTTACTTCATCGCAGCATGTCGTTGTGTGAGCTAACGGTAACTTCATTACGGACGGGGGGGGGTGCAAAAATTTATCTTCCCCTGTTTTTTTTGGACACCTAATTAAAGAATTTAATATGTATTCGGACGACAAAAAAAGTAATTATTTGTTGCTGTCCAAAAATATGCCGTAAATATGGTAGTCTTCATCAGATGGCTGAGTAACCAAGACTAGTTCAGTGTGCATTTGATTATTTGCCTGAGTGACAAAAACTAGTTCAGGGTGCATTTGATTATACAGCTGAGTGACCAAGGCTAGTTCAGAGTGCATTTGATTATATGGCCAAGTGACCAAGACTAGTTCATGGTGCATTTGATTATATGGCTGAGTGACCAACACAAGTTCAGGATGCATTTGATTATACAGCTGAGTGACCAAGGCTAGATCAGAGTACCTTTGATTTTACGGCTGAGTGACAAAGACAAGTTCAGGATGCATTTGATTATATGGCTGAGTGGCCAAGACAAGTTCCTAGATGCATTTGATGACATAGCTGAGTGACCAAGATGGGTTCAGGGTGCATTTGATTATACAGCTGAGTGAGTGTTCTGACTGAAGTAAAATAATTTAAGACATGCAATGAACATCTGTGACTGTAACTAATAGGACTTTGGCCTAAATGCTTAAGATTAAATTGTTCTGTATACTTTGAATGCATTCAAACAAATTTTATGTTTTTCATCAATTTGTCTGCATAAAATAATGCACAAATATTCTGGTTCTCTAGAGCTATCAAATAATGAACTAATAAATTCAGTCAGGCTAACTTTATCACTTTTGAATGGAATTTGCACTAGAATTAATATGTTGGGAAAGAAAGCATTTGACATTCTTGTCATAATATTCAACCCGAAATATTGATAGAAATGTCTGAGATTCTTATGTAATCAGTGGCTGTCTTCAAGAAATGGAATATACTATTTACTGAATTGTACAAAGATGAAACTTGTATCAAGCTTCATAACATTTATAAAATTTAGCAGCTAAGTAGATTAGGCAAGTAATTTAGTAGTTAGGACTGTCATTAATGTAGCATACATTTGGTTCTTAATTTTTTGTCAGTGGTCTGCATTTATAAATTGTAATGCTTCTAAAATGTATTTATATTATAATGCTTGTGCAGGGATCACCATGTTGATTCATGGTGATGGGTCATTGTCAAGGGGTATGGAGGCCAGAGGTTCCTGGGGAAAGCCCTATTGGGGTAACCAAAGAGTAGGAAACGGATATCAGAGTTTTTAAGCTATTCAGAAGCCCCTGCTTTATGCAGTTTTTTTTTTTGATAAAATAATATTACTCTAAATTCATCTTGTATAATTAAATTTTCAAACCAGCTGAATTACAAATGGAAAGTTCACATGATTAGGAACAGTCAGTGTTAACTTACTGTGACAATTTTTACATAGCTGCAAGTGATTTTGTACTGTCATTGGTGACCAAATTCAGCATGCACATGGCTACTCAGGTGCTATAACTTACGACCTGGGGGTTCCTACTGGACATTCGGGCTACCCAGGTGCTACAGCTTAACAAGATCTGAGAGATTTTGAATTTATCAGGTTATTTGAGTGTTACTACTCAACTATGGGCTCCTACTGGGTTTTCATCATGCTATTGGAGTACTACAACAAAACCTTGGGGTTCCTACTGGGCATCCAGCAGGCTACTTCAGTGCTACCACTTAACAAAATCTGGAGGCTTCTACAAGGCATCTATCAGGCTACTTGAGTACTACTCCTTAACAAGACCTGGGGCCTTCTGCTTGGCATATACAAAACCATGAAGACCTGGCAATCGAGTCCTACAACATAACAAGACCAGGGGCTACTGGGCATACTTCAGGCTACTTGAGTTTTACTGCTTAAATGACCATGCAGTTCCTTATTTGGACACTCATCAGGCTACTTGAGTGCAATGACTTAACAAGAGGGGCTCATACTGGCACACTTCACACAGGCTCAAACTTAAGACTTGGAGGCTCTTACTGCTCATTCATAGGCCTATTTGAGTGCAATTGCTTAGGAAAACCAGGGCGCTCCTACTGGGCATAAATCATGCTACTTGAATTTAACAAGACCCTGGTGGTCTTCAACTGGAATTTCATCTGACTGCTTGAGTGCTATAACTTAATAAGACACAGGAGCTCCTACTGGGCATATATCAGTCTACTGGAGTCCTACAATAGTATATGGGAGCTCCTACTGGGCATTCTTCAAGGTACTTGAGTAGTGCAACATAGCAAGACTTAGGAGGTCCTAGTGGGCATACATCAGGCTACTTGGGTGCTTCATTCTAAAAAGGCCCACATGAGTGCTACAGTTTAAGAAAAACCTGGAGGCTCCTACAGGTTACTGGAGAGCTACAGCTTGACAAGACGTGGGACTCCTACTGGGCATAAATTATATCAGACAACCTCTAACAGAAAACAGACAAAATATTCCTGTTTAAGTAGATACAATATTTTCTTAGTCCAAGACAGGAACTGTATCATCATAACTCTACTCTTTAAAACGTAATCATTGATAATAGTAATCCTTATTGTCTCAGGAGATGATAATTATTTATACCAAAATGCAGTTAAAGACATGGCCTGTTAACTATACTATGTTATGGTCAATTGCATTTTGTTAGCTTAAGGAGCATCATTTTTTTTACAATGAACAGTGACACTCTTTAAAACATCAGCTGTGAATGATAATCTGAAACAATTCAGTTTTAAACATGGTTTTGGTGGGTACATTTCCCAGTTAGAATTCATGCACTTATCAAGGCAGTACTCAGATATCTTCAACCATTAGCTTCATTTAGATGCTTTGAGTGATCAGATGAAATAAAGAAAGGAGCTGTAATAATATTCTGGCAAATGAATGCCAACTTGCATTGTGCTGTAATAATATTCTGGCAAATGAATGCCAACTTGCATTGTGCTGTGCAACTTTAACAGTCTTGTTTGGAAATTCCATTACATTGGTTCAGCGACTCCACTATCATGTTTGTCATGATTTGATTTAATGCCATTATTGATTTTATCGTTTTGAGGATTCAAGACTTACAAAGGATGTAGCTTTCTGTTTACCTCTGTCTTTAGAAATTAGATTTACTTTTTTCTTTGAAGCCAAACTTGGAAGCATCAGTGTCATTGATAAGGAACACAATATTTGAAGAATAAGTGCTTGTAAACCAGTCAAAATGAATCTTACATCACGAATTATCTCAATCAAAAAGCACTTGAAAAAGCAGCCTAATTTGTTGTATAGCATTGCATTGATCAAAGTTAGATGTTGTGAAATTCATCAACAGATGATACGTAGGTAAAAATACATGTTTCTTGTTCTGAGTTGGCGGAAAGTACAAATTTGATATGGCTTAGGAATATGTCAAGGCCTTCAGGCTGATACATATGTTCCCACTCCATATCAAATCCTATGGGGACATTTCCAACACTGTCCTTGAGTCTTGACATGACTCCCTGAGAGCTTCTTTGTCAGGAATTTTTTAAGTTTCAAAGCTAGATTTTATCAGCAAAGTACTCTCTTTTCTCTCTCTCTCTCTCTCTCTCTCTCTCTCTCTCTCTCTTGTGTTAGATGTCACTTTGCACACCAACTTCATCTGAAACTCATCAAATTTTCTGTCCAAAATATTGTTGTCCACCTCAGCTAACCGTAATTGCTCTGCAGTAGATACTGTGAAAATACAAATAAACTCTGCTCATCGCTGCTTACAGTACTCTTCCATTATTCCCAGCAGCAAAAGTGGCAATTTTCACCCAATATAAATAGATTTCATAAAATTACAAATGTGATATTTAACAATAAATTATTCCCTATATTTTATATAAGTGGGCTTTTACTGGATATTTCAAGTTGTAAAGTAGTTCCTGCCTCGGTGTGGAATACAGAAATTTTAGGTGTGGAAACACAGATTGAAAATCTGTATTGCATGCCAGATCAGCCATGTAAGATTAAATGGGTATGTAATAAGATCTGGAACTGTAACTTGGTTAATTGCATTGCATTTATTGCAATTCTAACATGTCAATTTGTCCCGCAGATATATTTTCAGTGTGCCATATGCGATTTTAGGGTGCCACTGGTGAAGAGCTCCCTGTCATACTAAATATTACATGTACATTTCAGGGAGTGACATACTGTGGCGAATCCAAGGCTTCCAATTTGACGATGGAGAACATCCCTTGGCATGAGGAAGTGGTGGGATTTGTCCAGCAGCTGGCTGAGCAGCTACCCAACTATGAAATTGCCTCAGAGCATGAGCACTCCAATTGCTTATTGCTAGCTCACAAAAGAGTAAGCACTAGTTTCTGTCAGAATAGGCTATTTATAGCTCACAAGAAAGTCTGTTTTTATGTCAGAATTAATGGAAGCCTCGTGATTTGTTTTAAAAGCCCCAGCCTGAGAGACAGTAGCATATTTATCAGATGATAAGCATATGCTTCATGGTAAGCCTACTGTACTTTTTTGTACAAACATTTAGCAAAACTAAGTAGATGGATGTCTGGTAATAAGCCAATCCTTCACTTTTTGACAAATGTATTAAAAATTAAATTAAAATTAAATTACAATTAAATTAAATTTACATTGCTTCACTATGATGGTATTATCAGTTTTCATGCTGTTTAATTTCACATACAACAATGTAAATGCTGTGGAGGACAATATTTTGCTTGACTGTTTTACTATAGTGGCCTCCTCTTATACAGCCACCCCTTCTGCACCAGGAAAGTGGCCGTATAAGACAGGTGGCCACTCCAGAGGGGGTCTATATTAGTGAGAAGTACATCTACATGTATGTATAGGTATGTATATGTAGTAAGAAAGCCACATAAAACTTAAGAGCATTTAACATCTTTATTTAAAAGGAACATTTATTATTAAAAGGTTTTTGTCTTATTCACAGACTTATTTCAAGCTAACCTGCATTAATAGTTCTTAAGTGTGAAATGTGAGTGGAGTATTTTTGGCATGCATAATGCAAAACCATTCAAAAGCATTATTTAAATCTTGGTACATACATTGCTTGGCATTTAGAATCATTCTCTTTCCATTGACTCCATTTTCCAAATGCTGCAGTATATTCTCCTTATCTGTTACAGTATTGTTTATTTGAATCTTCCCAACAAAATTTTTCAGCAAGAACTCTTGAAGTCTCCCCATTGTCGAGTCAAAAGTCTTAATTCTCCTTTTACATGATGACATGTTAAAGTTTTGTAACATTATATTCCTATGTTGCTAATTGTACAGTACTACAATATAATTATGCAAAACTTTTGTAGCGTAGATGAAATGCATTGTTTTAAAGGAAGTGATACATGTACTGTCACATGATTTTTCTTTGTTTGGTACCCTGTTTTCTTCAAGGTTAATTTCTCTCTCTATCCTAATCCACAAAATATATATTTAGTCTATGCTGACCATGTTATGATCTTGACAATTACATCTGATTGTAATCGTCAAAGACAAGAACTCAACCGCTGTGAAGCCCAACACTCTGTCACAACATTGTTGACCCCATTTCCTGTAGACATCAGCATTGATAGATCATGATCTATTTTTAACCTTAGTGGTACATGTACATTAGCCAACATTTCTTTCAGTAATGAAAACCTGACATCGGGAAACAAACATCAGTAAAGACAATCTGATTACTTACCTTACTGTATCAATTAAATATTGGTTCTGGACACATATTGAAATCAACTTTGGCCACTTGTGTGTGGTTAATGTTACATTTTTAAACTAATATGCTGGCTGCTGGTTGCATTACAGGAGTGACTTTTCTTAAGGGGTACTTTTGAACAAGGGATTCTGACCATAAAATGCAGATGGCCGCTGGTCAGGGGGACCACTGTAATTGTAATGGTGACCACCATAATTAATTATCAGTACAAAAGTTATTGGTCATAATTCATTTATTGGTAAAGGTTGTTCATGGAACATGTTAAATGATAGACAAAGATGGTTGACATGTACGTTTTCCAGTTGTTATATGTTATGTATTCATAAAATAAAGGCTTGGTTAGCAAAATTTTAATAATAATGCACTTGGTACATGTTTATTTCATCAAGATTGATCAGCAACTAGATATAACAGTAGAAATATTAAGTCAGAAAGATTTAATGAAATTAAGATCCTCTTACCACTTACATACTTAAAAAAATATTCTCTTTTATAGTGAGTTGTCGTCTTTTAAACCATAGGACAGACTATATTCTGTGCCATAATGAGGACTATTTTGTATTATGATGTCCATCCATCCATTTGTTACCAGTTTCATTTCTGCACAGTAATTCAAGTTGTCCACAGTCAAAAGTTAATAAACTTTGGTGGTGACTTGTACTTGGAGTAAGGAAAAAACTGACGATTTGGGGTCATCGGTCAAGGTCCATGTGACAAAGAAGAAAAATGGTTTCTGCACAATAAGTTGATTTGTCTACCATCTGCAATTGCCTGACTTTGAGGATGGTTTGCACTTGAGACATGAATTTTATAACATGTGATCTATACCTGAATTCATGGATTTTTCATATTCATGTACAGTACTTAACACATTATGGACTGTACTACACAGTGTTAGTAGTCAATGTACAAGTGTATTTCAGACTTGTTTTGTCTTCATTTAATCAAAAACATGTATTTTTGCATCAGCTTCTATTACCACCATCCCTTCCCCAGCCATCTTATTTTGGTACATGCATCATTTTCTTCATCCAAGTGACTTGGTTGGTTATAACATGGTTCAGTTTATAACAGGGTCAGGTTGTATGGACCCAAACCACCATGTTGTAACAGGGTCACACTGTACATACATACACACATGCATGCATGCACACAAGCACACATACACACGTCTTCATAGATTACTATTAAACATGGGGTGTGCGCAAAATGTACCATTCATGCTTCTTCTATTCACAACATCTGTTACTTGAATATGGTATTTGTTAATCAGTTTTTGTTTCTTCAGAAATCGGTTTTTATCCATTGAATTTTATTGATTTATTACTCAAGCCTAAGTGGTAATAATATTAATAATGATGAGGACTTTGTATAGTGCCAAATCTTTAGAAGCTCAAAGCTCTTTACAACATTAGACAACACCTAAAAAACATATATAATGATATGATTACAAAGTACCTTAAGTTTGAACAAAGGGTTAAACAAAACTTAAGCTCTCAAGTGTATCAATTTTATCTTTTAACATTAATATGTAAGTTAAATATTAATATAGTTTCTAGACTTCTTGTTATCTTAAGTTTATAGTTGCAGGTCAAAAAAGAAAGTAGAAGGTAGGTTACCATACAACTGCAAAATTTATATTTGAAATTATAAAAAAAACAGTTGCCTAAGCTGGAAAAGAAGACATTACTTTAGTTGGCATCTGGTCAGTAATGAGAAGGTTGATTTTTACATTTTTATTTCAGTTTAAGATAAATGGAGAATGGTGGACATGGATCAACTACTCAAAGTTTAATCAGCTTATCAAAAACTATAACGAAAGCAATGGAACAAAGATGTTCTCAGCAGAAGACTATATGGCTAAAACCCCTGAGTGGGCTGTGTTTGGGTGTAAAGAGAAGGGGTTTGATCCAAAGGAAAAAAGGTTCTTGAGAAAAAAACAGAAAGACATCAGTGGTTGCTGATTTGTAGTCAGAAGCTAAGTGGTTATGGACATGCGTGTTGAATATGTCGAGATCTCACAAATTTCAAAACCCAAATGTTAGACAGGTGTGCTACCAAGAAGAAAACTTGGTAACCAAACTGAAATTGAGTTGTCCAGGGAGGGTACTTTAGCAAAAAGTCTTAGCATAACACTTTCCTTTTCTGAGTAAATATGCTATTGTGAAATATTTTAATAATTTTTGGAAAAGCATAGAACAAGTTACAATATTATGTAATAGACCACAGGGGTACTAGAATTTAACGTGGTAACCCAGAAACGGCATTCTTGTCGACTCTGTCACAAGATTCATTGGATCCTAAAGGTGTACAGATTCCTAGTCAACACTGTGTTACAACCAGATCCTTGCGAGGAAGGTTAGAATTGTTGGCCTTAAATGAAAAATGCATTTTCCTTTAAAGTATCCTCAGTATTGTACCATTTATTTTATCTTATTGTTAAATATCCATTTATTGTTCATCTTGCATTCAGTGCAAATGTTCGATCAGTATTTGTGTTGCATACACATACTAGAACTTTGTGTTCTCACTGACATTTGCATGTCATTACTCTTTTATATACAAATCTAAATTTGTATAAATGCCAATTTTATTTTCAAATCTATTCGCACACTATGACCAGAAATACTCAAAAGGTCCATCTGTCCATCAACAATTGCTTGTTACCACTCTGAAGTCCCTGTTTTTGATATAATTTCATACGAGTTTGATAGTAAATGAGATCCATGCATATTAAATGAAGTGATCTTGCATCTGATTGGTTAACTTTGTTACCACTCTACTTGTCATATTTCTGATCTGAATTTTGTCAAACTCCGAATATAAGTTTATTTCATTATGATATCTTAAAGAGTTCCATAGATAAATTGATCTTGCATCCAGTTGGCTGAGCTTGTTTCTCCTCTGGAAGCCACATTTCTTATCTGATTATGATTAAACTTGAAATATGGGCTTTTTATCATCTAAAACTGGATGGTCCGATAATGAGTGAGATCCATACATGTAAATGAGGTAATTTTGCATCAGATTGACTGAGCTTATTACCATACTGGAAGCTGTATTTCTGATCCAGTTTTGATCAGGATTGGAAGTATTAAGATCTCAGACAATATTGAAAGTGAACGGGATCCATGTATGTTAATGAGATGATTTTCCTTCTGATAGGCTGAGCCTGTTGCCACTCAGTCAGCATACATTGTTTGATCTGATTTTGATCAAACTTCAGATGTGGACCACATTAATGAGATACACTGCATCTGATTGGCTGAGCTTGTTACTGTAGGTCTGTAAAACTTGGTGAATTGATTTATATCATCGAGACATTGAATGATTTCGATTATGAGCTAAATACTGTGCATATTAGTTGTGACATTATCTTTGGAATAAATTTTGATAAGGACATAGTGAAATAAATGAAATCAATACAACATAAAATCTGGGAAGTAGTTTTTACATTACTACATAAGCCTGCCAGCTTAAATGGTCAACTGTTGTGCAAGTCAGGTGAGCAAGCTCAGGCGCACTTGGGCCTCTTGATTTTATATAGAATACTGAAATGATTATGTGTTTTTTATAGATCTAACAGCAATTCAGCAAGTATACACATTTGAACCTCATCCGTTAAGCTTTACATTATTGAAGATCACGTTTCCTTTTTTTTCCTGCTTCATACCGTCTTCTAATTCAAGAAAAGCCATTCATGACTTCCTGTTTTTAAACTTATATTATGCCTTTATGATGACTTCTGTCAGACTCTGATATTAAACTTTATGTATGTGAACCACAACTTTAACACTGGTATATTTACATTATTAAAACATATCATAAAAACAACTGAATATTGACTAGTCTGAAATCATGTCAGTTAAATTTACTTGAGAAAAATAATTCAAGAGGTCACTCCCCTTACAGGGATAAAACTTTAAAGAATTCTTATTTTCATGTTCAGGGATAAAACTTTAAAGAATTCTTATTTTCATGTTCATGTTAATATTTTTAACTCCAATGGTCAAAAGGCCAAGTGAGTTTCTGATATGGCCCAGCATCCATTTTGTTCTGCATCCTTGAACAATTGCTATTATAAACTTTAAAAAAAAAAATTGACACCAAGCATCAGCTATGAAGGGCTTTCAAATTTGTTTGTTATGATACCAGTTATCATCAATATAGCCACCATTACTATAAATAGTAAAATAACCTTTAAATGTTTATATGATTTCCATAAAAGAAAACTACTAAACACAATGATTGAATTTGACAGAAAACACCAAGGTAGGAGGACCTTTCAGGATATTCAAATTCTGTGAATCACCTTCATTTATAACAACTTTTCACCCCCAAAAATAAAGAAAAGCCACACAGCTACTGATAAAGAGAAATTGACCAAACTTGAGAAAAAGCAGTGGCTTGAAGACCTTGCTGCTATGAAAAAAAACCCAGAAAAATCTTTAAAAAAGTTCTCCAGCATTGTTAAAACAGAATTTGACCAAACTTAGCAGAAAGTATCCAGGTAATAACACCTTAATACATTTAAAGTATGTACAGATGATGTCAATTCACCATCTTGTATGACAGCCATTACTAAAATTTGACAAACCTTTAAATAACTTCTAAAAAACCAATGACTAGCATTTGACAAAAGACTAATGGAAAGCATCCTGACATGAAGACCTTAAAGTTTTCTATAAAACCAATGACTAGCATTTGACAAAAGACTAATAGAAAGCATCCTGACATGAAGACCTTTAAGTTTTCTATAAAACCAATGACTAGCATTTGACAAAAGACTAATGGAAAGCATCCTGACATGAAGACCTTTAAGTTTTTTACAAAACCAATGACTAGCATTTGACAAAAGACTAATGGAAAGCATCCTGACATGAAGACCTTTAAGTTTTTTTACAAAAGATGTCAAACTGTGATCAGACACTGCCACTGTTACTAAAAATACAAAATCTTAACATCTTTTCCAAAATCTCCTGACTCTATTTGACCAATCTTGATAGAAACCAGCTGTGCATGAAAACCTTTCAGATTTATATGAAAGATGCTGAACTGTCATCGGATATAGCCACCAAGACTAAAAGTAGAAAAACCTTTAAATGACTTGTCAAAAACTATTCATTGGAACACATCTAACAGAAAGCATTGTAGCATTAAGGACTTCAGATATTTGTACGGCAGATGTAGATCCACTATTAAAATATGGTCACTGTTACTTAAATTAGAAAATCCTTCACAGGAAATGGTCAAAATATAAAATTTGAAAAAAGGCATACTGGCATAGAGGTCTTTATTTTTTATACAAATTATGAAATCTGCTGTCAGATATGGCCTCTGCTGCAAAAGTAGAACCAAATGTAAATAACTTATTATGAAAAACTGAATGTGACCAATCTTTATGGAAAGTATCCGGCCATAAAGATCTTTCAGATTTGTACAAATGATACAAATCCATTGCTCAAAGCAGAACAACATTTACAAAGATTTTTAAAAAAATAGAAAATAACTACTTAACTGACATAACCATCTTTGACATGATATATTATGGCATAGAAGCCTTTCATTATTGGACAGCTGATGCTGATGTGCCATCAGAAACTTCACCAGAAAGTATACTATTGATCCCGATTTCTTGGCCATCTGCATTTGCGTTGGCTATTAGGCGTTCAGATAGGTGAGCAGTCTCAGGCAGTTAGTGAAAAATCTCATTTTGGAGCAGAGATATCCAAGAGGCAGTACCTATAAGATGTGGTAAATTGTACATAATAACCATAATGAACAGTTTCCCAACTTGTTCAAGCTGGCTAAGTTAGCTATGCATGTGCCCCTTCAGACAGCAGACTGTGAAAAGAGGATTCTCAGCATAGACTTAATTTATTCACAGATAAAGAACAGATTAAGCTTAGAAACAATCAATAGATTAATGCTTTTGCAATGAGGAGAGATCTTTTAAGGATTTTAATCTAAATAGAGATCTAACAGAGTGGAGCTGGAAGAAAAATCTATGGATATTAAATGTTAGGTAAATACTGAACTATGGCTTCCCCCCCCCCCTTTTTTTTTTCACTCCCCGCTTATTTTGGTGAAAAGGGGGGAGATCCCCTCTTCTAGATAAAATCCTGATAGTATCTCTGCATTTTTATTTTGAGCTTTGATTTTATGCCAACAGATCAGAGGCTGTTTGATCTACTCATTACTCCTAACAAACCTCACAGACCTAGATCTGCCATTGCATAACATGCCAACAGATCAGAGTCTGGCTGTTCTAATCCTAACAAACCTCACAGACCTAGATCTGCCATTGCATAACATGCCAACAGATTAGAGGCTGTTTGTTCTACTCATTACTCCTAACAAACCTCACAGACCTAGATCTTCTGGTGCATTTTTGCAGGCATGTTTGGTTCTGTGCAGTTTGCAGTTGGATTTGACTTATAACAAGTATATACAATATGTACCAATACGTAAAACAAAAATCTAAGAATAGGTCTTCAGGAGGGAAACCCGGATGTGTTGCAGAAACTTAACATACCTGGTGAAAGTAGGTTTGTTGACTCTGCTGTTGTATCATGTAAAATTGATTGTACAGCCTTTTATCTTTATTAGAGTTGAATAATAAAAGTATACTGCTTCCAAATACTTTTTTTTATTGATGGCCTGAAATAGCCAAGACATTATAAATGCAGAATTCTGTAACAAGTTTCAAATTGTTAACATCAAGGTTCTTCCAAACACATTACTGAACCGATTTTTCAGTACATGAAAATCAAGTTACTTATTCTAACATGCTAACTTATAAAATCGAATCATGTTCATTTGTAAAAATTTCCTTAAATGTATTAAAAACTCCCAAAAAAAATTTTATTTTTTGAAATCTTAGGGGGTCAGGGTAGGAGATAGGGATTCTTTGCCAAAGCAAGAATGGGAACTTTTGTTAAAAAAGTCAGATGAATTTTCCACTGTAGAAACTCAAGATTTTTTTTAGCCAAAACTAGTCAATCAAAATTTGAAATCAATGCAATTTATGGATCAAATGAGATTTCAAAATGTAACAATTACAGAAACAAATAAAACAGTTCTCAGCACCCAATCATCTCTTTGCTACATACCATGCAACTATTTGAAAATATTTTAGCTGCTGTCTTGAGTCTGATTAGCAGAGCAAAATATAAAGTAAAATCAAATTTTAAAAATAACAAAAAAAGGTTGTTATTAAAATAACCTATTATGTATACACATTTCTTAATCAAACTGTATGTTTGTTTAGTTGAGCAGTACTTAACAGCATATCATCACATGAAAAACTGACAATTGGACCAAACTGTCAGTACCAAAAGACATACCATGGCATCTGGCCTGGGCAGGATTCAAATCCACAACCCCTGGAGCATTGCAAATCCCACTGTAATACTTAAGTACCAAGGGCTTTTTTTCTGCTTCATGTCAACAATCAGAGAAAATAAAACAAGTCCTGACATGTTCGTACTAGATGTATCAGTAAATTGAACTAAATGCTGAATTAACTCCAACATAAAATCTGTGACTTCTCTATGGTTATTGTTCATGACTAGAAAGTAAGCTTCATGCTTCACGAAAGAAGTTTATTCCAAAGTATCCATGTTACTATTCAGATCATCAAATACTAATGAAATATCACCAGTTCAGTATAGCCAGGTACCCTGACTTACTGTCCTATCACCAATTCAGTACAGCTAGGTACTGTGACTTACTGTCCTATCACCAATTCAGTATAGCCAGGTACCCTGACTTACTGCAATATTACTGATTCAGTATAGCCAGGTACCCTGACTTACTGTCCTATCACCATTCAGTATAGCCAGGTGCCCAGATTTACTGTCCTATCACCAATTCAGTAAACCCTGGTACCTAACTTAATGTTCCATCACCAATTTAGCATAGCATGGTCCTCAGATTTACTGTCCTATCACCAATTCAGTATAGCATGGTACCCAGATTTCTTGTCCTATCACCAATTCGGTAGTCTGGTACCCTAGCGTATTGTCCCAGCACCAAATTCAGTATAGTCTGGTACCCTGATTTACTATCCTATTATCAGTATGGCCAAGTAACCATTAATTTAGGGCTGTTCAGGCTGGAATCTTACTGTGCATATCTGCTATTAGATAATAACGAAAGATCAATATTTTGTTCTTACCACACTTTTTGCTGGGTTGGAAAACAGCCAGTAAATTATCTCATTATTTAATAACCAGCTGAGTGGAATGACTCATCTATCCGATCTGATAAATAGCCCAGCAGGCCAAGATAACAGGCTACAACTTCATATGCCAGTTATTCGGTTGTTGCTTGTTTTAAAATCTTAACAATAAATAGATCAGTCCTAAAATGGGCTAAGTGTAAATGCATATTGCACTGGTCCTCAAAACTTTCCAGAACTAAATACATCATTGGTCCATTATCTTGGTAATTTTAAGTTTAAAGAATGTAATGATTACATTTGGTAACCTTACTGTTAATAATAAAATTGTGATGTCTCTGAAAGGACTTTGTTAATTTATTAAGAAGATAGAATAATCTATTCAATGGAGGTAGCTTAATTTCTTGAATGGTATCACCTTTTTACTGAAAAAGATAATTTAAAAGTAGCATTTACTGTAAATACTTGCATATAAATATGATGCAATTGCAAACAACAAAAATGTGATTTCTCAGAACGTAAATCAAACAACATAGACCTTGACCTTCAGTGCATCAGAGTCAATGTTGTTTGCAGTTGGATTCAACTTAATACATCAGCATATATGATATGCAAAACTTCATCCTGTTCATCTTTATGTATTATTAATATACTGCAACTAGTGTAGACCAAATTTCAATGCCATATAATGTACTGACATCCAGTGTAGACCAAATTTCAAAACCATATAATGTTCTGGCGTCCAGTGTAGACCAAATTTCAACACCATATAATGTACTGGCATCCAGTGTAGACCAAATTTCAACACCATGTAATGTACTGGCATCCAGTGTAGACCAAATTTCAACACCTTATAATGTACTGGTATCCAGTGTAGACCAAATTTCAACACCATATAATGTACTAGCAGCATCCAGTGTAGACCAAATTTCACACCATAAAATGTACTGGCATCCAGTGTAGTCCAAATTTCAACACCATATAATGTACTAGCAGCATCCAGTGTAGACCAAATTTCACACCATAAAATGTACTGGCATCCAGTGTAGACCAAATTTCAACACTCTATAATGTACTGGCATCCAGTGGAGACCAAATTTCAACACCATATAATGTGCTGGTATCCAGTGCAGACCAAATTTCAACACCATATAATGTACTGGCATCCAGTGTAGACCAAATTTCACACCATATAATGTACTGGCATCCAGTGTTGACCACAATTTCACACCATAAAATGTACTGGCATCCAGTGTAGACCAAATTTCACACCATATAATGTACTGGCATCCAGTGTTGACCAAATTTCACACCATAAAATGTACTGGCATCCAGTGCAGACTAAACTTCAATGCTGTATAATTTATTGGCAACACAGTGTCGACCAAATTTCACACCATATAATGTACTGGCATCCAGTGTTGACCAAATTTCACACCATATAATGTACTGGCAACAAGTGCAAACCAAACTTCACCTTATAATGTATTGGAGGCTGAAGATTTTTATGCTCTTTGTTCAACTAATGATTTTTTAGCCTGTAACTTGAATCTCCTACGTAGTTCCCAGTTTGATCCTGAAAAAGATACTTCACATTTTCAATTATCTAAAGTACCAGTAATGGGACCTACCAGGAAGTTTTACATATTAGATCCAGCTCCTACTTAACATTTGTCATTATACATTATATTTGCTTTCATAATTAACTTCTTCTCTTTATACATTTCTTTTAAAAACTGGATAATTTTGATTTATTGTTGTATTATGCATTTGTGCATGTTCTTGTGTTAGAAAATCAAATTACATCATTTATAAACCTTGAAAATGCACAAGTACACCACTCCCTCGATAACTCGCGCCTGGATAACTCGTGAACCTGCTTATAACGCGGTGTCTGGCATGGCTCCCGATGTTTTTTCCAAAGAAAATATATTTTAAAATGTGCTGAACGTGAAAAAAAATCGTGATAAGAATTGGTAAATTGAACCATGATACATAGCTCATTTTATCATCTGAAATGGTGATTATTGCCCGTAAAGATAGAATCCATATTGTGAAATTTGCAAGTTCTAATAAGATATCACATATTATGTTTGGGTTTTTTTGAGAGAAATAGTTGTCAATACACTGTAAATAAAGAGTCTGGTGAAATGAAACAGCAATCAACGAAAAAATTCTGGTAAATGCTAACAGGTGGCAACAGAGAATGAAATAAACACCAATTAAATGCCTTGCAATGTGAAATTCACGTTCTAATCCTTTTATTTTCTTCAATGTAAACACTATAGTCGCAACATTTTCTCTTCTATGAAAACATGAAAAGAGTCAATCGACCGTCACATCGAAACCCGTGAGTACTTCTGTGAGAACCTAATTACATGCCGGCTTTGTTTTGATCAACAACTTGGGGAAGTGTTTGTTGCATTAAAAAAATCAATTAAAAGAGACCTGTGTTGTTTTATCACTTTGAATATGTCTTTTGTATCAGATCAAGCAAGGGAAGTACAATTAAAACAAATTCAAAGGCATGCCAAGAGCAGCATAAGTTCTTGTGGTCATTACCGTTCTCAAAATTCATTTTATTTGACCAAACGAAATTGGTTTCACATTTTTATGTACTTAGCATCATTAAAGTATATAATATCAGTAATGTATCCTAATCAGATGTAAATGTGACCATGGAGAGCAAAGGAAGTAAGCGAAAGGTGTACTCGGTGACTGAAAAGCTGTGCATCATAGATAGGGTTCATAATGGCGAAGCAAGATCCAACATTTGAAATGAACTAAAAAATTGCTGAGTCGACATTTAGAGGTTGGCTTAAGGATAAGCAGAAACTTCGGGATTATTTACATGATGCTGATTCAAATGATGGGATCAAACGAAAACGAGCATGGACTGCAAACGATACCGAATTAGATGATGCTGTGTACGCATGGTTCACACAGCAACGTGAACAAGGTGTTCCCATCTCTGGAACAATTCTCAAGGCCCAAGCAGAAAAAATGGCAAAAAGTATGGAGAATGAATCTCATTTAAGGGCAAGCCATGGATGGCTTTAAAGATTCCAGCACTGACATAGAATTAAACAAAATTCATTGTCGGGAGAGATACGCTCAGCGAATCAGAAAGCCGCATGTAATTATCCATACCAGCTCAGAGAGATAATCATCCGTGAACAATACACAGAGGCGGCAGAAAAATCAAAGAGTAACACAAAAAAATTAACAGATGTTTTCAAAATGTGAAGTGATATTTGTTAAACGTGTCACAAACTGCAAGTATTATCGTGTTCCAACTTACGTTGTTTTAAATTTGTAGACCCATTAAATTCATGTTGGTAATGGTTAACCCTTGTGAATTTATTTATTTTTTCATTTTACTTCTACCACAATCAAATCTACCTATCGTTCGATCAACATTGTTTTTTCGAAATGAGTGTCGATCTTTTGTATAAAAAAAGTCTACTTGGATCAAACAATAAAACTAGAATTTATCTGATCCAACACAAAAATTAGTGACGTAGTACACAATGTGCGAAGTCGTACATGTGTTAAGCGAACGGAAACTATGTGGAATAATGTTTTGATGATCTCCTCAATATACTGTAAGTTATCCTGAAATTAATGTTACGCTGTGAGGAAAAAAGTAAACAAAGTACACCGCTATGAAGAGATATTTATTCACAGTTAATCTTAGCACGATTATTAACTGAGTATTCAACACTGTAACATGCCAACCCACCCCACCCCCCTTTTGCCTCTACATCAATCCCTTTGTTAGTTTTGTTGTTTGTTATATGTCCCTCGATAACTCGCGCCCTCGCTTATAACGCGGTCGATGTTTTTGGACCCCGTTGTGCGCGAGTTATCGAGGGAATGGTGTATATGTCAGAGCATTCAAGGCAAAAATCTGCACCAGCCACTAAATTGTCAAATATGTTGTCTTCTTATTAAATGAATCACAAATTGATCATCACTGGCAATTTCGGCAGACACTATTGCCAACATAGTTTTCAGATAGATAATGTGTTGCATAGATGACTATATGGTTATAAAGTAGGGAAGGCCATGAGCATGAATGAGGGGCAGTGTTGGTTTAAAAAACAAGGGCGAACTGTCTACTTATGCAATATTCCAAAGACAGATGCAAGCATTACAGAAAATGAGCATAGCAAAATATGTGGAAATTAAGCAGTAACTTTTGACAGCAATCCACTATCGCCACCCCTCTATGGGGTAAAATTCACTTCTTGGATGAAAAAGCGATCACTTCTACCTAAACATTAAGTGTAGCAAATGTCATATTTCTATGATAATTTTGATGTTATGGGCTTACAAACAAAACATTAAAATCTGGTTGACACCCGCCCATGACAGTGGACAACATGTATGCTCTGTTTCAAATCTGTCTCCAGAAAATACAAAACAAGTAGAGTATGTGTACCAATATGGAAATTATTCAGCTCATTACACAAGATGTTTGCATATACAATCCTCAGAATTAATGACAACTTCCCAAATATACTAGCTTACAATTTAGATCCCATATCTGCCACTGCATAATGCACTTAACAAATCTGGCACTTTGCAGTTTCTTAAGACTAATAAGAAAAACACCAACGTCGATCTGAGCATTATGTGATGGCAGAGCAGGGTTGATGTTTGCAGTTGGACCAAACTTATATGTGAGTATATGAAGTACATAAATATAAATTTATTCAAAAGAATTAGGAATGCTTTCCACCTTTCTGCATGTATCAAAGTTAGAAATACTCCAAAATCATTTTTCGTTTTTATTATAACTTCTTAGACAATAATGTTGACATGAGCAAATATGGAAATATACATACAAATTAATGGGGAAAGCACTGTGAATATGAAGTAGCACCTTCACCAAACATAATAAGTCTGCATAGTAAATCTTAAAAAACAAGAAAGAAAATTTGATATTTCACAAATACTGGAGTCAAAAAAACTACAGAAAACAAATAGCATTTCATTATAATTAGAGACATTGTTATAGAAGGGCAGGCAATAAGAAATAAATAATACAAGTACAAAGCACCTGATATATCATGGCAGACCTCCAGCAAGAGGCCCTTGAAAGGACTGATGCTCTACTGGTCAAAAAGAACTTTAGGAATCCAAGATAAGACCCATTCTACTTTTTAAATGCTAAATGTTGAAACCATCTCTGATATTCTTGAGCAGAAAAAATAAATTTCAAGATGGCCACCATAGTGTCGATATTGGAAGTAAAATTGACATAATTTTCATTTAGAACAAACTAGGCATTATAAGAAGTTGTTTGGTGAAAACCCAATATCAATATAACCATCCATTCTTCTTGAGGAGCAGTACCAAGATTTTAAAAATGTCACCATAGTGGCTGTATTGATTGTCAGTGCGGCATCATTTCCAACTGGACCATCAAGACACCATAAGAAGTCTTCTAGTTAAACCCCATGTCAGTTTGACTTTCCATTTAGAAGTAGTGATAAGAGTTTCAAGATGGTGGCTGTGGTGGCCTTTTTGAATATATGATTGGTACCATTTTCATTTAGGACCAACTATCCACAAGACTTAGTGAAAACCCCGTGTCTATATGACCATCCATTTAGTAGTACGAATAATAAGATTTCATCTTGGCTAAACTGAATGTTTTTATTTGGGAGTAACTCGACACCTTAAAATGTCTTCTGTTGAAAACCCCATGCTGCCTTTTATTAGGAGTAGTTATACATGTAATAAGATTTTAAAGATGGCTGCCAGAGTGGATGTTGGATCTGTACCATTTTCATTTTGGACCAACCAGACATCATCAAACATTTTCTAAAAAAAAAAAGAACATGTCAATATAGCCATCCATCCTGGAGGTGTAGTGATAACAAGATTTTGGAGGTCAGATCAGCACCACAGTTATTTATGAATAAGACCTTGGGAAAAATGAGTGTCCGTAAAGTTTCATGGCTATCCGACAAGTTCTTCTGATCAATGACCAGTAGAGCTAAAACAATGAGGTCAATGTCATAAATTCAATGATAACATGGAGACATTTTGATATAATCCATCAGATTTTAACTTGTAGATGAATGATGAGCTTTCAACAAAGAAAGCAATAAAAAAATATATCGTATAAGTAGTAAAAATCACCAGTTTGGAACACAGCTGTAAATAATAAATACATACCTTCACCAAACTGACTAGTTAACTTAAACAATAAAATGATATGTTTTTCATCTCTTTTAATTCTGAGTCAGTATAACATTTTTAGGTTATACTTTTACCTTTTGAAATTTATTGGTTCAATATGCTGTAGTCTCATTTATTTTCATGGGTCTTAATTTTTGTTTTTGTTATATAAAAGACATTTTTGTTTGTCTTTAAATTCACGGTTTTGCCAGTAAATTTTGCAGAACTGTAGGTATTTCACTAATACCCAAAATAAAGAATACAAAAGAATAAAACTCTGCCAGCAGCAAATGGCAGTCACTTGAATGGTTAAAAAATACTATCACATGTAAGAACATAAACTTTTCAAGCTCACGTTCACCATGTTTTTGGGGGGGACCGAGTGGGCTAAAGTGCTCACCGTTACGGATCACTGCCATCTCACCTCTGTCTGCGTGGTTCAAGTCTCGGGCTCAGCCAATGTGGGTATGTGAGAAAGCTTGCTGGTAGCTTCTCATGGGTCAGTGGTTCTTTCCGGGGTTTTCCCAGGTTCTTCCTCCACCATTAATACTGGCTGCCATGTATAGCCTATCTTGTGCTGAAAAATGGCATTAAACCCTAAAACAACAACACCACCACGTTTTCATCTGAGTGCTCAACATCAGTGGAAACAAACACAGCCAAGAACACATTTGGTTATTAAACTACATCTGTATAACCTTTTTTAAACCACTGTCCATAAGATAAGTCATCACTGGTGATGATATGTGTACTATATTAACAGACCTGCAACCTCACTAATCAAATGGATTCATGCTGAATGGATAATTGCAGTTCATGTGACAATGAGTGAAGAAGCAAGATATTATCCGTGGCTTTTGAGAAAGCTGGATTTGTTTAGCTCTGTAATTTTAGCATTAATTACCTGACAAGCATTGTGTGTACCAGGAGACCTCACTGACACAATGTTGCTAAAGTAGTTTTGTAATTTTTTAGGAATGATTGTGCTTCAAGCAATAGTTCTAGCATTTTACAGTGTTGTTGTTCATTTGGATTCAAAATACATGGATAAAATAAGATGTGCTTTCTGAAGAATTTAAATTTGTCAGCCACAGCAGGAGTGATCAGAATAGGTAAGTAATATAATTTTCATCACAATTTATTCTTTCATTTCTTTCTTTCATTTTCAGTAACACTAGTGTTTAGATTCCATGTGCTTTTTCACGTTTCTCTCTATATTTAATTATCTCACAACATATTGATCTAAGACAGCAAGGGGAAATTATAGCTGCTAGATACTGTATAGATACATGTGCTTTGAAACAATATAAAATGTTTTATAATTCTTTTTATCCATGGGTTCAAAATAAAACAAACAAGCAAAAGCTAATACTATATCATCTAATTAAAGTAATGACTCTGATTTATCAGATAGCTTTGCTGATCTCTAGGAATGAAACAAAGAAAATTGGTAAAGAGAGCTTCATCTTCTGCAGTTAACTTTTTGTTGGGTCTTTAAATTCAAAGTTTGGGGGCAACAACAAAATCCACAAAAATTGGTACCCCATGAAAATGAGTAATACTACAGATGTGTAAATCTATATATATATATATATATATATATATATATATATATATATATATATATATATATATACACATACATACATATATATATACTCTGTGCATAGTATTAACTATAGCAAAAACAATGTGAATAATATAAATCATCTAAATTTGTATCTGAAAATGGTTCTAAATGAAAAGTATTGATAACAGACGTTACCTCCATCCACTGACATCAATGTACATGCACTAAGATACAAATATTGCATTCCCAAATTGATAATCAAATTTCTAATCTCAGATCATTCATAAGGTCTCAACAAATCCTCTAAATCATGTACAAATATCGACAGTGTATACTAAATGTAAACTTTCCAAATAAATCCAAGTGAGTAAAGAAAACAATGCTCAAAATATGTATCTTTGTATAAAAATATATTAATAACATGCATCAAATTATTGAATCTTACATGCAATTGTTAAAACTACACCTGTCCTTTGATAACTTGCAAGCAACAGGGCCCATAAACATTGACTGCAGCAAGGGCTTGATGAGACTTCTTTAATTGGTATTTATTTCTTGCAGTCTTGCGAAGAGTCAGGTATTTATCATCAATTTCAATGATCAATATTTTTTCATATATCAATATACTTATTCAGAATTTTCTGTAAATATTATTCTTTATTAAAAATGTGCAAATTTTATGATGAAAATTCCAAAAATGTCCATGTACTAACTGCTGTTTCAACAATAAAGCAAGCAATATATATTAAACTTTAATTTACCAAATTATACTCCAATGTTTTTGTGTTGGGTAATAGAAACATAATTTTGTCCTGTTTTATAAGAAAAAAAATTGGTTTCCCACCTGCCTCTGTATTATAAGCAGGTTCATGAGTTATAAGAGTGCACTAAAACAAGAGTGGTGTAAAGAACTAATCCCTGCTTTTCTTTCTTTTCCAATCTTTGATTCTAACACATAGTGTTTAATACAGTTGCATCTGTTCACTAGAACCTTGAAAGTATACAGTGTTAGAAAACCAGTTTGTTCTGAGGCATGTTACAAATAAACACTCCCTCAGTATAAAGCCATTCATTATGTTTTCTGCTATAATGTGTGTGTGATTTGGATTTTGAACATAGCTTTAAAAAAATTTCATTCATATCGCTATAATGTCTGCAGTGTGGCAGTTTATAGTGATGTCTAGCAATGGGGCATCATCCCACAAACATGTGGCATCGTGTCCCACCCAGTCACATTATCCCAACACCAGACCGACCAGTCCTAACACTAATCTCTTAATGCTGAGCGCCAAGCGAGGCAGCTGTTAGTACCATTTGTATAAGTCTTTGGCATGACTCAGCCTGGGTGCTATAAGGTGGGTGATAGAGCATTCCCTCACTATAAGGCCCTTCATTATGATATTTCCTGCTGTAAGGTTGCTGATAGAGCATTCCCTCACTCTAAGGCACTTAATTATAACATGTTTCCTATTGTAAGGTGGGTAAGACAGCATTCCCTCACTGTAAGGGACTTGATTATAACGTTTCCTGTTGTAAGGTGGGTAATACAGCACTCCCTCACTGTAAAGCACTTTATTATAACATTTTCCCTGTTATAAGGGGTCATACAATATTTACTCACTTTAATTCATTCAATAATAACATATTTATTGTTATGGAGGTGTCATACAGCACTCACAACAAAGCCATTATTATAACATGTTTCCTGTTATAAGAATAGTGATAAAGCACCCTCTCATTTTAACACCCTTCATTATAAGACATTTCCTGTTATAAAGTGGGTGATACAGCACTCCCTCATTATAAGGCCATTATAACATATTTCCTTGTATAAGGTGAGGTATACAGTACTCCCCATGCTATAAGGCCTTTCATTATAACATGTCTCCTGCTGTAAGGTGTATATGGTCACCAATCCCATTTTATCATGTACATGTAGTAGTAAAATTATAAATGTAAAGTACTTCATTATAGGGCAGTCTCACTATAAGGGAGTCCTGTAACTGGGCAAGTCAAATAACACTGTCTTGTAATCAGTTCTTATAAGCCAAAACTAAAACTGAGTGAAATAAATTAATAAAAATAAACTTAAATCAAGCTAGGCAATTAAATGGGATTCATTATGACACTGCCTTATTTCAGAGGTCCCAGTATTATGAGGGGATTTAAAGTGAGATACCACTTTGCTGCTTTAATATTTCAATGCATGAATTTGAAACTTTGGTCAAGGTTAATAGCGAAATATTATTTCTTGCTACCCTTGATATTCTGTTTAAAACCAGAAATGTGTTCATGGAACACAGATGTCCCTCTACATGCCATGAAATGACGTAAATGCAAACTTTAACCAAGGTATGACTGACACACAAGGGTAACATGATATGTCCCTACTGCTGTCATGGTAGAGTGTTAAAACTGGTGCTGTATCAAATATGCTTGATTATAAGTTTAGTCCAACTACAAACTGCATACACCCAAATCTACCACCACATAATGTGCCAGCAGATCCTGGTCTATGCAGTTTCTTAGGAGTAATCAGTAGAACAAACAACATAGACCTAGATCTGCTGGAATATTAAGTGATTACAGATCATGGCCTATGTTGTTTGCAGTTGTACTCAACTTATAAGAAGTAGATATTTGTATAATGTTTTGAAAATCTCCTCTTTTGACAAACTGCACAATTCTTTGAGTTTTTAATACAAATTAAAGTCGTATTCCAGAAGTGGAATGGAATACCATGTATGCTCACAAGTCCAAATGCACACAACATAGATCCTGATCTGCCATCATATCACAGTCTATGTTGTTTGTTTTACTGATTACACCTCACAGACTGCAAAGTCCCAGACCTGCCAGCACACGATACCATGGCAGATCTGGGTCTGTACAGTTTGCATTTGGACTTGATTTGTGAATATATATATGGTAGGTTTCCATCGAATTGCAAAATCTATATGAAGTCAGGCCTGTAGATGGAAGATTGGACTACCTCATAATGATTATATTACAAGACAAAAATATATTATATGCAAGACTAGGTTATATGTAAACAAGTTCTAACAGGCTGACTGCACATTTCTAAAAATACAACATCATGATACAATTACTCTGTAAGAACTAAGTCCAAAACAGATTCCAAACTTCCTCTAAATTTTTCCAAACAGCTTGAGAATATAATTGGGTAAAATTCTTACAAACTAGCAGTCTCAAGATCAACAGGGACAAAGAGACAGACTGGAAATGAGGAAGAAGGCTCTTTGTTGTTGTTGTTGTTGTTGTTATAGGGTTTAACGCCATTTTTCAGCACAAGATAGGCTATACATGGCGGCCAGTATTAATGGTGGAGGAAGAACCCTGGAAAACCCCGGGAAGAACCACCGACCCACGAGAAGCTACTGGCAGGCTTTCTCATGTACCCACGTTAGCCGAGCCTGGACTCGAACTCACGCAGACAGAGGTGAGATGGCAGTGATCCGTAACGATCAGCGCTTTAGACCACTCAGCCACTCGGGGCCCCGAAGGCTCTTTGTGGTATCAAATTTCATACAATTGTTTTATTCATTTAATGACTCTTTTCAAAATGGAGAGATAAATAAATCATGGCACCAAGCTTATTCAAAAATACACAATGAATTTAAATAATATATTCTTTTTATGATCTAATTTGTTAAAAAATGATACAAAATATATAATATTGCAACTTTTGCTACACTGAAAACAAAGTTGTATGTGCAAATGTAATATTGAAACAATTTATTTCAAAATTTATTTAACTCTGCAGTAAACAGTAAAGTTCAAAATAAAACATAAATTGTGCAAGCTATCACCAATATGGCTATTGTTAACAATAAGAAAGCAACAAGGAACATTTATTTATAATTGTATGATATTCATATTCCAAATTAGACAAGTGGTTCTCAAACTTTCTTGGGCCACTGCCCACTTGGTTATCCTCAGCACCCCCTACCTTACCCCATAAAATGCATTATTCTGCATTAGTGTCCCGCCCTCAATAATCCCATCGCCCCTCCAGGGGGTGGTACTGCCCACTTTGGGAACCACTGAATTAGACTAATTATTGATGAAAGAAAGAAATGGCTCTTAACATTACCTTCCCAACAAACAATTTGATTATTAAATCTTACTACATAGCACTCCATGATTATTAAATCCACAGCACTCCATGATTATTAAATCCATAGCAGAATATGATTATTAAATCCACAGCACTCCATGATTTTTATAATTCTGATGACTAAACTGGTATCCTGAATAAAAATGCATACCAATAGTAAAAAATATTTTGACAGCAATAAATGAAAGTAAAATGTAAATTTCTGAGGTTTCCTGAAAACTGAAAATTTTCAGTAAATAAACATTTTTACTTTTAAAGTTCGCTGTCCTTACTGTTCTGATGCAACTTAGCTAGGTGCTCACACCCAAACAAATAAAAATGTATTAAAGTTCTAGGATTGACACTATAATTTTTCTGAGAAGGCTGAATATTAAAAGGTACATAACTGTATAATGAAGCATTCTTTCTTCATATAAAAAAGGATTTATTTAAGACACCAGTTTCAGAAGTAACTTATGTTACCTCAACAATACTTACCCAATCACAATACATTAGGGATCCATACAACCACTACTTCACAAATCCAGCCCTCAGAAGCTTGTTTTTTGCATGAAATTCTCTCCAGAACTGAAGCCTCAAATTCCTTTCTTCACAAAGCTCTCTCAACAACAGCAAGGCCTTAAACAGAAAGCTGTGTGAGCAGGGATGAAACACCTGCGACTGCTGCCGTTTTAGCAGGTTTGACATCATCAGGAATTTCCTGGAAATGTCTATTGCTAGATCAAGCAGATTTTCACCCAGACTTGTCCTGCCCATGTTGTGGTATTGGTATCACTCCTCAATTCATTTATTTTGGGTACTAAGACCATGGCAGCAGTTGCAGGCTGGTGGTGTAAGCACAGGCCCATAATCCCTTCAAACTAACTGATAGTGCATCCATAGTCCAGGCTTCTGGGTATAGGACCAAAGAGACATAGGTGGAAAGTTTATGACCCCACCTTGTTGCAAAATGGGTTTTTACTGTGTGTAACCAAAGCACATAAACCTGATGAAAGACCAACTTAAGAATGGACCACTCAGTATGAAGGGGACCACTTGGTGTGAAGGAGACCATTCGATGTGAAGGGTCTGGTCCTTTCTTGACAGCAAGTCAGCAAGGACACTGAGCATGCCAGGAATTCTCCAATATGGATGATTATATTCAGCACAGATAATAATTCCAAACCAGAATGCATAGGTCAGGTGATTTAATCCCTCCCCAGTTTAAGGAGGCTGATAACAACCAGAATTGTCCAACATGACTTGGATGACTTTCCTAGGCCGTTGATCCTCCCAGAAATGAAAAACGTTAACAACAGCCTTCATTTCCAGAAGGTTGATGTGAACAGGTAACTCCTCCAGATCCCACTTACCATGGCACTCCCCAACCATACAAACTGGCTTCTAAATATACTCTAACTTCCAGTTAGGGGTTTTTCCTGAGGGATTTCTGCCATGAGCTGATGCTTGTGGCACCAATGACACAGGAATAATACTACTTTGGTCATGATCATAACTTGCTGATCAACCTAAATTTTAAAAGGCCAGCAGAGCCATTGGCATAAGGTACATGAAAAGGAACTCAAGAAGAACAAAATTTGATGATGTTAAACTGAGAAATTTCAGAAACTCTCAAGCTGAAATTAAATCCCTGCTGGAAATCAACTCTATGAGTTTGATAATCTGTGCCACATGAACATAACAAAGACAGATGTGATTGAGATTTTTAAGAAACTCCATGCCCAGGTGGACAAAATGCTGGGATGGGTTGAGATCTGATTTTACCCAATTCACTACAAAGCCTAGATGACCTAAAAAGGGATGGAAGATTGTTTCCATCTCTCCATCAAAACTGATGGCACATCTGTCATGAAATGGGAAGATGAATGGCAGGAGGCGGGATAAACGAAATCTGAAGCTCATCTGAAATAACTTGGATTTCCCATTCATTTTGCAAAAATAAATTAAATACTAGTGAAACAGAAGGAGTCTGGCACCAACCTGTAGGCCCTCTGCAGACAGTTGGGGTGGCTAGTCAATAACAGTTGTCGCAAAGGCCTGAGGAAAGAGAAGCCTTATTTTATATCCCCTTTATCAGATTGCCTCCTGAATTGAAGTGATAAAGGAAGGTAATGGGTAAGGGCTTCAGAAGAGATGGATTCAGGAGGTAGCAGTTTTTGTTTTGTTTCCTTAATGTTAATGTGACTGGGGAATGTATTCAAAGAAGAAATCTGAAATTCTCTTTTCAGATTCTTTTAATCTTTTTTTAACTATCTTACTTGATTACTTGTAGCAAGTTATTGTTCACAAAAACTTAAACAGGCATCAAAGTATAAAATATCATTATAATATCTTCAATTCTCCTGAAAACGTATTTTTGCATATCAGAAAAATACTGGGATTTCCTCTACTCTTTCTTTAAACAAAAAGATTCCCAATTGAACAGTTTTAAAACAGATTTACTTTCATCATTTTTACTAACTTTGTATCTGATAAAAATATAAAGTTAAAATTATAATTAGAAAGATAATGTAAAATCCCAAACTGGTAAAAAAATTGTAATGTTTTGTGAAAGGTGTCCAGTTTGAAAAATTCCCATTCAAATTTAAGTGATCTCAATTTATTCCTATGTTTCTTTCCCAATATGTCAAAACTAGAAACAAACTCACTTAAAAGGTAGCCATAATATACACAACAGAATAATCCAAGGTTTCAAACTGAAAGATCAATGAAATCTAATATTTTTTAAACAGTCTGTGGCATGATCTACCAATATCAACATCTATCAACTTAAGTACCACAAAATGTCATATAGGACAGATCTTCAGTTTTGAACAAACCAGATTCAAAACATTTATTAAAAATGGGCCCTTGTTTTTAATATTGTGAAACTTCTTGTACATACAGTACCCTTTCTACCTTTGTCCAAGAATTCAAATTTCACAAACAAAATGTGTTTGCATCTAACTGCTTTGCTAAAAAGTGATTAACAAAATATATTCCAAAAAATATCTTCCAAAAATGATCTTCAAAGTATATATATATATATATATATATATATATATATATATATATATATTATTTTGTGTTCAAAACCTTACCATGAAGTAAAATGTATCTGTAAAATTCTGAAAACCTGAAATGATATAATACTTGGCTGGGTAGGAAAATATTCTCAGCAACCAGTTTCTTGCCAGCATCATGCACTTACATGAACTGTTTGCTGAAATGAAAAGAAAAACATTTCAAAGACAAATACTGTATAACCTTAAGAGCTGTAGAAAAATAGAAAATTACACTTTGTCTTTACAAATGTCTGCTACAACAAAGACATGTGAAATACAAAGACTCGGTGACACTAGTTAATTTAAATGTACTTCATTACTATATTGCTGCAGTAATACAAAAGTTGAGTCAGTTTCAATTTAAGCTGACAAAGAAGAGTTAGAAATTAAATGAACTGTACGTATTCCTTATTTAGTAGTGTTGAAGTTTATCGTACATATATTTTACACCTAATTTTCTGTGTGTTCATTATTTTTAAAAAATCTTCGATCTACAGCAAATCCCAGACTGTGAATGAAAAATATGTGTTTCTTCCTCTGGTCATTTTGGTAAACATCTGTAATACCATAAAAGTTCACAATAACTATTTAAAAATAATGAAAAAGTAAATTACAGGAAGTGCCCTGCCCTTTGTTTCTATAGGTAACATGACTGCACAAACTGCACAAAATATTCCTATCAGCCCATACACCCAGACTGCAGCTGTCAATGACCTGTCCAGTAAAACCTGGAAAGATGGATAATAAAATACAATTATTATGTAAATACAGAACTACACTAAGTAAATTGTTTCTAAATATGCAAACATACATTCAGTCTCTGATCAACCACAGTTTCCTGGTACAGTCTCAGAAACATCCATGAACCCCAAAAAATGCATCTGAAATGCATTTGGAATTCATTTCTTCAGCATCTGCATTTTAGCTAAAATCTCATAATTTAACATTCATTATCTCTTCATTTATTGTTCATTACCTTTTCCATGTTAACTACATTCTCATCTTTTACTGTCTATCTCATCATTTTCTGCAATACTTTTTCACAGTCATGCATTGTATCATTTATAGTCATCAATAAATGCATTTACAGAGAGTATAACTATATATATATATATATATATATATATATATATATATATATATATATATATATATATATATATATATATAGATATATATATATATATATATATGTATACTGGAGTTCAACTATATTGTAAGCTCCTGTCCAATTTCAATTAATTCATATTCAGAATTAAAGAAAAAAAATTTTATGAAATTTAAAGTCAGCTGTACACACTGCTTCAATTTTTTGTGGAATACACAAATAGCAATCCATTTTGTCACGTTTCAGCCACAATCACAACACTAAGTGACAGTTCAGATTTGTGAGAGAGAGATGGGGGAGGGAAGAAAAAGAAAGATACAAAATACATGATTCGATGGGCCCAGCTTACTTTAATGTATTTCATTGTTTCTTTCTTTTCAAATCATCAAAGTGTAAACAATTCCGGATTGACAAGTATTTAGGGTTTATCAATATCCTATGCTACTTGAAAGTTTTACTCTGATGTCAAAGGTTAAACTCTATGTTTATGTCTTGAATATATTTTATTGTCGTCATTGTTATAGGTTTAATACCGTTTTTCAGCACATGACAGGCTAGTATATTGGTGTGAGAAGAACCCTGTAAGACCTCGAGAAGAAGTGCCAACCCATGGGAAGCTAATGGCAAGCTTTCTCAAATACCTATGGTGGCTGATCCCATGGCTCAAACCCAAACTGACTGAGGTGAGATGCCAGTGATCTTTAAAGGCAAGTACCTAAGACCGTTTGACCACCTGCTGGTATATTTAAAACAGATAACATCTGCAAGTTCTCACTCATGATCACAAGCAGCAGAAGTAGTCATACATAAGTATCAGTGTAAGAAAATGTTAGTTTTATTCATTATTTTGCATTCTAATTTGATTTTCATGAAATTCTAAACACAAGTCATGTACAGTCTTTAGAACAAGCACTGCTTCCAGAATCACAAAGAGAGGCAAAGATTTATCCTACTTGAAGAAAGGAATGGCAAGTCGATGAAATGTGCACAATTTAATTCTCAAGCAGCATGTACTACAGTGACAAAGACAAGAAAAAAACTCAAGGAATTGTTGGGTCTTTTTAACACTGAATTATGAATTATGTGTTAATCATTCAAGCAATATTGCTGGTGTGCTGTATCATCAATAGCATGTGTTCACCTGGCTATCTAATACACATCACTGGAACCAGATGATGCTCTCAGGCAAAAGACCCTACTGTGAACTTAATCAAGACCTAGTTTTGGTAAATGCGGAGAGGTTGTCAATTTCAGGACTGTATCTGGGAAGGGTGTATTAATTTTATGTCAAGCCAAATGACATAAAAAAACTAATTTTTTCTAGTAAAATGTTTCTTTGCAAATACTTACCCAATCATAACATCTTAGGAGAACTACTACTACCTCACAAATCCAACCCTACCAGGTTATAAAGTTTTAAAGCTAAAAGTTATCTGCCCACCTAGATTGCAGTCAGGCAGAATGATCTCCACTTGGTACAGGGACTGGTGCCAAATCCCACTAATATCTCAGTTACTAATGGAGTGGAAGGCATGCACTCTATGTGGATGTCACTGCTGAGAGGATGGGAGGGTGTATGTTTATTATGATTTGGTAAGTATTTATGAAGAAACATACTTTACTAGAAAGTGTTAGTTACGTCTTTGAATACCTTAAGAGAATAGGTAAGAGGTGAAGGGAGGTACATCCACTTACCCCAGAGAAGCCATCTCCAGTCCCCTAAGGTAGGTGAGATAGCTTCTAGATAACCCAACTGGAAAAGACTCTGGCTGTCGGGGAGAAGCTTCAACAAGGGAAAATTTTCCTTCCTGCAATTCCAGCAGAAATCGTGAAGCCACATCTCATGAAGCGGTTGAATGACCTGGAAAGGCGACTTACTGTGCCACAGCTATAGGTCCTACCAGAACAAGCTGGGATAAAAGATCTTTTAGATAAACACTTGAGAATGTAAACCTTAATCTCCATCTGATGGCCTGGATAATGTCAGAGAAGTTTGGTCAAATGCTTTGCTTGTGGCAACGACTCTAACCTTGTGAGCTGAAATGCATAACAAATTCATCTAAGCTGGGGTTATTTCTCAATATGCAGAGCAAATAACCTACTTAATCTAGGATGAAATGGTCTGTGCTGATATATCTTCCAGTTCCTGCTCAAAAGGTAAAAATAAGTGTGATCTCCCTCAACAAAACGGCTGTCATTTTAAGATACCACTTTAAAGCTCGTACTGGATCTAGTAGGTGGTCTTGAGCTGACTTGTCCAGAGCAGATAGTGATTTAATTACAAATGTCTGGTTACCCATGGACAGAAGCCGGTTCTTGGCAAAGAAAGAGGGTACTGTTATGAGTGAAACTGACCTGTCTTGTTGGAACTGCATTTAATTCAGGTCCACTGATAAGGCATATACTTTGCTGATTCTGCCTGCTGTTGCTAATGCAAATGAGAAAGCAGGTCTTGTAAGAAAGGTGAGTTAATGATGCCCTTGCAAGTTGGGTGGGGGGTAACATGAGTAATATTGATCCATCATTTCAGAAATGTAAGGAGATGGGTCCACTCAGAAAAACATTGCTGATTTTGCCTGCCAGCTGCCAAAATAGTGAGGAGGCAGGACTTGTATGATAGGTGAACTAATGAACCTCTAGTGAGCAGTTCAGTTGGTTTCTTGTTCAGCCAGGTTTAAATCTCATGAACAGAACAGTCCACTTGGGCAAGGTCCAGCAGCACTGAACTTTAGTTCAATCCTGCAAGGAGGAGTTTCATTCATCCACATAAGATCTAATAATGACGAGGAAACTTAAAACCCGGTTTCGCTGGTTGTAGATTAAGGTAGTGAAGTCAACGTCTCCTGCACTACCTGCGAAGTAGATGGAGAAAAATATCAATGATGGTGGCCCACTACACTTGCAGCACTTATGAGTCAGAAACCATTATTTCAAACATGTCACTAAGTAGAGTCTCTTGGACGGCAGAGGCTTGATGCTGAGTGAAGAGACATACCTTGAAAACTGAGGCCCCAAAATGGACATCATACATATACACGTACAATCAATAAAGTGTCACATGTACAACTATGAATTAGTGCTAGCAGATAACCTAATGAAGGCAATGAAGCATCACTACGTCTATATCCAGCATATTTTTCTTATTTCAAGCATACAGACTGATCACTGTGTTTTTAGCAGTCCAGTACAAAGGTCTGACATATCACTAGACTAAACGGTCCAGACCAGCTAGGCTGTCTAGCAAGTGGTATCAAATACCTAGACTGTTGCACTCCTCCCCCTTGCCATGACATTCGTCCTTGAATGTCATCCAGATTCTCGTCTCGGAGTGGTCTAAACCCATATCCAACCTAGCCACCTGCTACTTAGAGTCAGACAAGCGGGAGACAAATTCTAACAATCGTTGTCGGAAAAACAGTTTGTCTCTCTCACAGTCTTATGCAGGTCTTCTGTCTCTCACAGTGAGGTGAACTGAATCTCATATTTTTCAAGCCAACACCAATTATGTTATAATACTGTATCAATAAAATGGCCTTGTTAACAGCATGATGTTTATTTGGTTGTCATCCCACTTCAAAAACACGCTTATGTAGAGACCCAAGTTTTATCAATAAACTTAGTATGAATTTGTGTACATGTTATATTGTATAACAGACCATGCTGTCTGACCATCAGTTAACTCTGTCACTTTACAGAGAGGAAGATTAGCAATTTGAACATTATTACACAATAAATCAAACAAAGTCTGGCTTTAGAGTGGGCAGCAGTCCAATTTAATGTTGATTAAGCAGTGCTTGATTAACAGCTGGTGATATGTAGGTGGAGTTCGGAGATTCATCAGTAATTGGCACAAGGATTTCGTTGTCTCCTGATTTAAACAGTCTCTTATAATTTGTCTCCTGTACACAAGTTTTATCCAAATTCAGTTGTTATGGCACTAGAGCCTTCCAAAGCATCAATGTTATAAATGAGCAAAAGATTAAAATTATAAAATACATATTTATGTGTTTATTTATTTTGTCTTTTAAAGTATTTTTATACAGAATTTGTAAACAAGGTCAAAATCTTTCTATATAAGTGATTAATTGCAAAATTAATAAACCGTTATGAACATTTTATTTTGTTCAGCACAATCATAATATGCAGTAATGATGTCTTACCTGGGCTAGAAAAGGTGTAATCATGGCTCCCACACGGGCAAATGCAGATGATACACCAAGACCTAGTGTCCGTATTGTGGTTGGATATACCTGTAATTAAGATCAGAAAATTAAAGGATATACATATACGTCTTTAGATCACTGTAACTAAAAGAGTCATTCACACACAGGTGCCCATAAGACATAATTCAGAATATAAAACAGTAATTATTACACCTAAATTGTAACGGTTGGCAGGTACAATATATGATCACTTCCAACTGCATAACTGCAAGCAGATCAGGCTCAATTTTTGTTTGTTCTTTTGATTATACAAAATATAACTGCACAGTCCCAGATCTGCTGGAACATTAAGTGATGGCTGATCTGGGTATGTGCAGTCTGCAGTGGTATGTCGTTATTTCCACACTTTAGCTAGGGAATATTCAAATACATTCTATCTGTCTGTCCGTCGTCAATAATCCTGCACTATAGAGTGGAAAGATACCAACCAAACATGGTACATAGGCTGCACAGAAAGCAATATGATTTTGGAGCCAATCCTGGATGGGGGGGATAATGATCAAATACTGTATATACTCACTTATAAGTCCAACTGCAAGCTGCACACACCCAGATAATACACTCAGGGTCAATGCAGTTTGTCAGGAGTAATCAGTAGAACAAACAACATAGACCCAGATCTGCCAGTGAATTATGTGATGGCAGATTAGGGTCTATGTTGCTTGCAGTTGGATTTGACTTATATGCAAGTATATATGGTATATGAAAGTTGCAATTACAATGACAATTTTAAAGATTTTTGACCAAACTGTGCACATACACATACATAAAAGAAGGATACATACCATTTGTAAAAGATTCTGGTTTATGACCCCTGGGTTATTGTCGTGAGTGGAAGGATTTGGGGAAAAACATAATATATGCAACAAATGTTTGGTTACAACCCTGGGTCAGGGTCCTGTATGGTGGGGATGGGGAAAACATAATTTAAAAAAACACTGGGATTTGACAAGGTGAGGGGGCCATGCAAATAGCTATAGTATACAACTGCATTTGTACACTTAAAAAGAAGACTATGGGGCAATAAAGATCTACCAAAACAAATCTATTCTTGTACATTAAGAATGCATAGGAATTCTATGATCCCACCATGTAATACACATTCATAAGATTTTTAATGCATCTATTGACACCAACTCCTCCAAGATCTTTCTGAGATACTGTAAATATGCACAACTGCACTCTCCAATGAACAAAATGGTGACACTGAAGTGTCCAAAACTAACCTCTTCTTAACTTTCACATGCAACATGCATAACTTAGTCTCCAAAATAATTTCCCTTGCGCTCACTTCTTTACATGCTTCAAACTTTCACAGAAAGATATTACAAAGAACGACTTTAACTACCTCAGATGTGTAGATGTAGACAAAGTTGAACATTCCTGAAGAGAAACCTCGCACCATGAAAATGAACAGAGTAAGGACCTCCTGGGAAACAGGCAGCTGTAACAGGATGAAGAACAAGCCACACCCAAACATATTCATGGCCCCTGTCCAGCGGCGGCCAATCACATCAATGAGAAATATGTTGAGTGGTAAGGCTGAAAAAAATTGAAATGTTCTGATTACATTAAGCTAAACCCATTGATAACAAGCCCCTATATTGATGACATCTGTATCTTATTTACAGTGGAATGAACAAAAGAGGGAAAGAAAAGAAGAAATCTGAAAAATACAGACTTAAATTGATACTTTGTAAAAAGCAGAAATTCATAAATCCAGTTGAAATTGGGTCTCACCTTAATGTTTAATCCTATTGTGTGTCTGTCAAACATGGACGGTATGTATTTCAACTAATGAAAAGATTTATTTGACATTCCAAAATAAAAAATTTATATGATTTTTACAAACAATGTAAGCAAACACATGCTGTGGAGATCAAAAACAAAATGACCAAGGATGTAAAAAATTTAATATTTGATCTGAGAACCTCTAGTACCAGTACATCATACCTAACCTCATGTTCATTAACAGTAGACCATTCCGGTGGCCTAGTGGGCAGAGTATCCACCCCGGATGCGGGAGGTTGCGGGTTCGAACCCCAGCTGAGCCATACCAAAGACCTATAAAAATTGCACTATCAGCTGCTTTGCTTGCTGCTCACCATTATAAGGTTAGTGTTAGGACTGGTTGTTGTTGTTGTTATTGTTGTAGGGTTTAATGCCATTTTCCAGCACAAGATAGGCTATATGTGGCGGCCAGTATAAATGGTGGAGGAAGAACCTGGGAAAACTCCGGAAAGAACCACCGACCCATGAGAAGCTACTGGCAAGCTTTCTCACATAACCACATGAGCCAAATCCGAGACTTGAACTCATGCAGACAGAGGTGAGATGGCAGTGATCCATAACAGTGAGAGCTTTAGATGACTTGGCCACTCTGGTTGGCCTGGTGTCAGGATAACGTGACTGGGTGGGACATCATGCTACATGTCTGCAGCAAGATGCCCCATTGCTAGACATCACAATAAACTGCCACACTGCAGACATCGTAGTAATGACTGAAAAATTGCTAAAACTATGTTAAAAATCCAAATCACACACACACACAGAGTTCATTTACAGTATATCATACCTAACCTCATGTTCATTAACAGTACATCATACCAAACTTCATGTTCATTAACATTACATTACACCTAGCCTCACATTCATTAACAGTACATCATACCTAACGTCATGTTCATTAACAGTACATCACACCTAACCTCATGTTCATTAACAATACATCATACTTAACCTCATTTTCATCAACATTACACTGCATCTAACCTCACATTCATTAACAGTATATCATACCTAACCTTGTGTTCATTAACATTACATTGTACCTAACCTCACATTCATTAACAGTACATAACACCTAACCTCATGTTCATTAACATTACATCATACCTAACCTCACATTCATTAACAGTACATCATACCTAACCTCATGTTCATTAACAGCACATCAAGCCTAACTTCATATTCATTAACAGTACATCCTACCTAACCTCACATTTATTAATAGTACATCATACCTGACTTCATATTCATTAATAGTACAGCATACCTAACCTCATGTTCATTAAAAGTACATTATACCCAACCTCATATTCATTATCAGTACATCATACATAACCGTATGTTCATTAATTGTACAATAAACCTAAGTGCACTACCAGTATATTGTACCTAACCACAAGTTTACTACCAGTAAACCTAACCTCAAGTTCATTTGCAGTAAAATGTACCTAACATCACATTTATTACCAGCACACTGTACCTAGTCTGATGTTCACTACCAGTCTATCACACATAACTTCAGGTACATTACCAGTAAGTCATACTTAACTTTAGGTTCACTACACCTAACTTCAGGTTCACTACCAGTATGTCATACATAACTTCAGGTTCACTACCAGCAAAACTGTACACCAAACCTCAAGTTCATCAGTAGATCCTTCATGCAGCAAACATTGGTAAAAGAAAGAAGCTAAATAAACAATTTTATTCCCTCATGGTACACAAAATAACAAATGAGTTCCATCAACCTGGTTTTACTTCCCAAATTATACAAGGATGAAACAAGAAATTTTTTAGAGTTCATCCAAGTGGTTTATGCTAAAAACTCAAACTCAAACATTTAATTGCACAAAATATTTTCAGACAAGTAAATATTGTGTGCAATTAATACAAATGTAATTGTCCATTTATCTGAACCCTAAATATTCAAAATACTCTCTGACCTGATCATAACCAACATCCTCTACCTTTTTCATACAATGGTTAATAACAGATCCCAATATCTGCATATCCAAACCATATGTGTTCTCTGGAAATGTGCAATAAATAATTTTTATTGTAGTTTAGACTGTACAGACCAGGTCTCTAGAGCACAGGTAATGGGAGAAATGCTACATCTGTAAGGTAACATTGTATTCTACACATTTTCCAACCTAGTTGATACTGTTAATAGTTTAAAATAAACCATGTCTCGTTAGTGTTATTGTCAAGGGAACTGAACAGTCAATGATGAAGGAGACTAATCAAACATCCCCAATACTAGGCAGCATGAAACAGGTTTTGGCAACAACTGCAGTCAATGATGTACTGCCTCACCTCTGAAGCCACCCCTTGTCAGAATAATGCTTCATAACTATCAACATGTGTACATTTTTAAACACATAAGAAAATGAAGAAAACCAATCAGTGAAACAATAATACGTGTCTTTAATGATACATACCCAATTATAATACCTCAGGCATACATCCACTACTTTGCAAACCCAGCTCTCCTAAAGGTGGAAGTCATATGTTAGCAGTGTTTCCTTGGAAAAAGGAATTAACTCCCTTTGTTCCCATCAGGTGGTAACCCATATCTTGGATGTCAACAGTTGTAACTAAGCGAAACCTATAACAGGATGCTTGCATTTCCTAGGAAGAGTGGGAGGAATTGACTGTAATGTGCTCCAGTAAGTGTTTTCAGAGAGACATACTTTACTAACAAATTTCCTTTCTCCATCAAATATACTACCCAATGAAACTAACAGGAGGAAATGTGAAAAAAAAGAATAAATACAAATTTCACCAGGTAATATGCAAATGTTGTATACATCAGACATAACAGCATTTTGACTTACTGTATCATTGAAATAGACAAAATTAAATACAAACTGCAATGGATTCTTTCGGAGACACTGCTCAAGGATTAAACTGGTCTCATATCAGTGGCCACCTAGAGGGAACAAGGGGAGTTAATACGTAAGAGTTACTTCTCTTCACCTATAAGATATAGAGGTGGAAAGACATTTTTCCGTTTTTCTGGGAGGGCTGGATTCTTAATAAATTGGACCAAAAATTCATGTTCCCAAACTGACATACCTATGAACTCTCCCAGTGTTGACACAATCATTGAATTATAGTCAGCTTGTTTGAGAAGATTACATTTACACTTTCCTCCTGAAAGAGACAGACAAACATGATAATGCAAAACAAACAGAATCTCACAGCAATTCAACATGTTAAAATATGTTTTGGACAAAACATTTGTTTTATTTTCGATAACAATGACGAGAATTCACCTTTCATCATCTTCACTTATTTTGATGCCCTTTTTATATGATAAGCTTCTAAATTCTGAAATAAGTGGTGAAACCACTTGCATATAATGACTAACCACATGTAATACACTTAAGCAGCATCAACATGTATTCTTCTGAGTCAATCTTTCTAAACTTTGTATTCCTATATCCTCCAGATAGTCAAATGTACCTGGCAACAACCATTTTTACAGAACACATATACCTCAAATCCTACTGCATTAGCTTCATTAACCAATTACAGAGTGAAAAGGAAATGTTAAAACAATAAGTTAGAGTTTCATTTGTGTCAAACAGCAGTATCAATGCCTCCAGTTAAAAACAGCATTAGAAATGAAATATAGCACATTTTAGGATAAATATGTGCCATATTTCAATCAGATATTCTAAGAATATGACATCTTCTATTTCAGAATATGTGTGTCTTAGTAAACTGACTCATTTATATCTATTTGTACTTTAGTGTATCATTATACAGACAGTTTAGGGTGAGACACAACTCAAATGTTTCATTACACAGACAATTGAGGGTCAGACAGACAACACAAATGTGTCATTACATAGACAATTAAGGGTGAAACAGACAACTCAAACTTTTCATTACACAGACAATTAAGGGTAAGATAGACAACTCAAATGTGTCATTACATAGACAATTAAGGGTTAGACAGACAACTTAAATATTTCATTACATAGACAATTAAAGGTGAGTCAGACAAGTCAAATGTGTCATTACATATACAATTAAGGGTGAGACAGACAACTCAAATGTGTCATTACATAGTCAATTAATGGTGAGATAGATACAGCTATGATTAGAAAAAAGCAAGCTGAGAATAAAGCAAGATTATCTCACATTTAATACAAATAAAAACCAAATCAATATGAATATTTACTCTTTCGTTATGCAACATGCTGAGTTATAATTTAATCTTCTACAATGGAAAAGAACTACTGCTTTCATAAAATTTGCAAAAGAAAATTTATGAAAAGGTTATCATATAAATTACATATTATTATTATGCAATATAATCATATAAACTCTGCATTTGAATGAGAATAAATAAGTCTTTACATTTTAGTCTGTAAGTGTCTGGATGATTTGGTGCAGTCACATGGAAACAAATTCAGGGCAGATAGGCTGATGGATAGTCTAACGCTAATTAATGTTATCACACATGATAATATAAATCATAATTTTTTTCAATCATGCTAAACTTAACACTGTGAAGACAGCACCTGATTTCTCAATATTGTGTAACTGTAAAATTTCAGCACTGGCAAGAACCATTCCATAATAGGACAGAGCAGTACCAAACCAAAGGACAAATATTTGCAAACTTGTCCGCAAATATGATGCCGAAAACAAATCTCTGGGATTTCCTCTAGCTTCCTGTAAAAAAGTGGAAAATATGTAGTTTTTATAAAATTAAATCATTGAATCAGGTTTAAAATGCATAACCAATTCTTCTTCCTAATCTTTGAAATGCCATGTGTTAACTTTCTGACCACATGAAATAATTTTTCCTCGCATGTATGAATATCTTCCAAAAAGAATCTGATACACAAGAGGTTACTTTATTCCTGTATTACTTATCTTCCTATTAAAATTAATATGTCAAAATTATTAGAAACATTTCCATAAATTACAACTTATCTTCTATGGAAGATGACTGTATCAAGAAACACAACTGAGACTTGCAAGGATTTAATGTACTCAATTTAAATTTGGGTTTGGTTTGGTTTGGTTTGTTGCATTACAGCAAATCAACAAAAGTAGGATATTTAGCATTGAGGCAATTGGAGTAAAGGTGCCTTGCCCAAAGACACACCATGGAAGCTGACCCAGGCCAGTCCAATAGTAGGATTCAAACCCACACCCTTTCAGTCATGAGTCTGCATGCTAACCATTGAGCCACCATTGCTCCATTAAAAATTTGGGAATGAACAATCTGAAAGGCATATGATATATTTGTTTATATGTTGAGAAATGGCTTCTGAAGCAGCAAAACATCTACAGAAATGAAATAAACATTAATTTATAGCACTGTTATAGTGAGTTAAATCCCAAACAGTCCTAAAAGTTCTATTACAAGTCCAAAAGTATGGAGTTCCAAATGAATGCCAGTGGTGATCCGAATGAATTCCAATTTTGAATGTGCTGATGTGCCAATAGCCTGGAATGTGGCAATGTGTAAACAGTCTTGCTGTGTCACAATGATATAATCCAAAATGACCTTGATTGAATTCACAGTAATCCAAAATAGTGATATAGTCCAAGAAGTACTTCCAGTAAATAATTTAAATAAATTAATCCTCTCAAATAAAAACTGAACACAACAATATTCCACTTTGGATGTTAAGGTAGGAATGAGTAATTCTGCAGTAAGCAACGTTTAAGACACAAGCTAAGACACAATAAACAATAACAGAACCAGGATGAAGGTCATTTCCAATCAAATTCAAAAAACACCTTGCTTCTAGAATATTCTTAATTTGTAAATAAACCTAGATCTTGAACTCAACATATGTAAAATGGTTACCTCCAAATAATAATGATCTTAAAATATAGCCTAAGATCACAGACAAGTATAAGTTATGTAATATGTTAATAATAAATATAACATAAATATGTGAGCAGTCAGGTAGGTCCCAAACTCAATCACTAACCAAGGTCAATCACACAATATAGATATACACAGCATATAATCATAGAGAAAAGCCAACACACAATACAAAATAAATATACATACCAGCATCATAATTTAAGATTACTCAGTTAACTATTAGGTTTTTCTTCTAATTCACATTTTTACATAATAAAACTGCATTAAATTCTGTGAACATTACAATCAATCAATAAATGGTCACATTCTGTGTTAAACTGTATGCAATCAAATGGCATTTTACAAAAGAAAATGGTTTATGTAACCATCAGAAAAATACTTTGGGAGAAAATTTATGCAATATAAGTACTGATGACAAATGGCAGATGAGAAACCTGATACAGTCCTTAATATAATACTTAACAATTCCATATGAAGCACTGTCATTAAAACATTACTATATCTGATCATACATCAAACTGCCCACAGCATAGACTGCTGACACATAATTCTCTGGCAGATCTGGGTCAACTGTGCTCATTCTACTATAACTGATATTTTGTGGGGGAGGGTTGCAGACCTGGATCTATATTATTCAGTCTGGGGTATGCTATGTGTAAGTAAATATGGTGCATTACTGATAACTGGTAAATGTGGTGCATTAATCAACCAACCATATAAAATGATATATATGGTAATCAACCCACCATTCAGATAATATGTTAATATGGTACAGTAACCAACCAACTAGACCTGGAGTCGGCAACCTACGGCATGCGTGCCACAAGGTAGTACATCAAGAGGTTTTGTGTGGCATGCGAAGGGCAGTAAAAAATCTCGATTTTAATAGTGTTACTCTCTTACTGGTGGCATGAGCTCTTTCATTTTGTAATTAATCCAGAAAAAAGTGGCATGCTATGTAAAATATGTTGCCGACCACTGAACTAGACAACTGGTAAATCAGATGACAGACAAATATGGTTCATTAACCCACCAACCTGATAAATGGATTAAAAAAAATATGGTAATTAACCCAATCAAATAACAGGTAAATTTGGCACATTAACCCACCAACCAGATAACAGGCAAATACAAGACAGTAATGCACCAAAAAGATAACAGGCAAATATGATTCATTAACCCACCAACCAGAGATTAAATTGATAAATATGGTAATTAACCCACCAATCAGGTAACAGGTAGTATAACACATTACCCACCAACCAGATAACAGGTAAATATGCTACATAAACCCACCAACCAGTTAAAAATGAATTCTGAATGACCTGTATTATATCATTACCATTACAATACTGCACTGTATTAAAATGATCTTCAGTTGGGAAACAAGATTTACTTTACAATATATACAGCATAATGGTTTCTATCTTTTGCATAAATATATCAAAGGCAAAACAAATAAATCCTTACAGCATCTGAGGCTGTCAGATCCCCTGGTGGCAGTTTACTGCGGTTCATTCGGGCCATTGACTCTAAAATGGGTATGGCTTTTTCCTTCCTTCCTGCTGCCACCAAATAACGAGCTGATTCTGGAATGTACTGATTGAAAAAACAAAGAATAACCAAAAATTTAAAAACTCAGCATACCAAAACAAAAAGCATATCCTGAAAACTAATTTTTGAAGTAAAACATGTTTCTTTTATAATATTTAGCCAGTCCTTTCATTGCCTTGCAAATCCAGCCCTTGCAAGTGAAAAAAAAAGACATTAACAACACCTTCAGGTTTATTTTTACACTGAAAGTGTTATGATATTCACAGCTGAAATGAATTCAAACATGAATGGTATCCCCAGGGATTGAGGGATCTACACCAAAGTCCATCATTCATCAGGTATGAAGAGCATGCTCTTACAGGAATGTAACTACAAGATAAACTAAATCTTATTTCCTGGAATACTTGTGAATGAGAATAAAGTATGCATCCTGAAGGTCTATATTATTCACTAAACCTCCCATTTATTTGTACCCCTCCAATGAGTTTAAGATTGAAAAGCCTAATGAACATAAAAAAATGCACAAAACTTGGTCATTTCATTCATTAATTCATAATTTCTAACCTGACTTTTGCCATGTGGCACCTAACAATGTCCTATTGTTCAAATTTCAAACCAAATGGACTCTGCCATTATAAACAACCAGAAAGACTATGCAAAGTCCTTTTTTTGTTTTTTTAACAGTCCATATTCTGAAAAACTGTCATCTGCATACAATATTTACAAGGTCTAGTTTTAATATATCTAACAAGAATTAAACACAATAAAAAAACAATGCAACCTATATACATGTGTTCTAAGGGAAGTGACTTCATAGTTATGGAAATTTAAGAACTTATTGAGAGCTTATCAAAGATGGCACAGTACATCATGTTTGTTGTTGGAAAAAGAATCACCAACCCAGGTATGGTACCATGTTAGTAAAAAACAAAACTCCTGCTGGGTTTGAAATGAACATAAGATGACTGTTAAGGAACACACTCACACACACACCTGGTGACCATAAGGTTAGAAGTTATAAATTGATGTTTGAAATTACCAAGTTCTGTTGATATTTTACATGCTTGATGCTTTTTGTTTTATTTATATGTAATACAACATTTCATGTAATTTTTCCCACACAAAAAAATAATTATTAATTTCAGAGTATAAAAAATTATATGTAAAATAAATTATCATTTTGAGTTACTGTGTATAAAAAATAAAGGGATCATGTCCGAACAAGGTCTATGGAACACATGATACATGACAACCTAATGATACTAACATACAAAATATTTGTCTCATTCTGCTCTCAAAAAGACTTTTGTTGTTATTAGTGAGAGAGAGAGAGAGAGAAATGGCTGAAGTGATAATGTTGCAGTATGCAAGTTCATCTGCATTTACAGCATAATTTATAGCTGTTATGGTGTGTTATGTTGGCAAAATGATCAAGATGGTCTGAACATGTATTAATTATAGGTAAATTTGTATGCAATGATATGAACCCTCATTGTCCAGAAATTAAGTGCAACTTGTAATCCTACAGCAACAGTGACCTCATTATCACATTGCAATAAAAAATAAAAGAACTTGAAAAAAATTGTTTTTAGTTAACGTGTTTGTGTTTGTATAATAGTGAGAGAGATGAAACAACATTGTGTCAGTGTGCAAGATGGTATTTATGCAAGGCAGTTTTTATTTCTAGCTTTTGGAAAGAGAGAGAAGAGAGGTTACAGGTCAATGCTAATATGTGTTTTTGTTACTTGATGATTGTGATCTTCCTCACATACTAGGACACTATTTATATTCCATTATCAATTAACACCTCTAAATCAATGATTAATTCTTGTTTTAATTACAATCTACATTTTTCCCAACAACCACATGGCTATGCAGTGTTATTTACATGCTAATTAAATATGCTTAAAGCTTTGGTCAGGTTATTCCAGTTAGACTAAATAGAGGGCAAGTTTCAGCAAAAGAGGTCAAATCAGCGAGGCTACCAATAAGGAAATGAGGCTATATTTAGGGAAATGAAAATCTGTCAATATGCTATCAAGGCCATTGTTCGTACAGATGTTGTAAGAACAAGTGATTATACACATCACTTGCTATTACTTGCCAATAAAGATAACAATAGAGGGGTGTATCTTCGAATAGATTTGCAATAAAATGTTAATTATATCCAAATCAAAATAGTGCAAGCACTTAATTGATAGTATATACGTGAATCAATTTAACAGAGTCAGTGACTTTTATATTTATGATAGAAAATTACAAGGTTTTTATATTTTATGTTTGTATGTCTATAATGAAACAACAAGACTAGTTTACCAATGGACGATGGTCTTCACTTTAACATGTACTTAGATATAATTTTTGTTGGATAAGAAAACATCAAAGGGCTTCTGAGCTCAATTTAATATGCACGTGGTATTTTGTTACAGTGACGGACTTAATAAAGAGAACTAATTTGCGATGATATTTAAGGATATGATCTGTAAAGGCCTTTGTCCAGTTGTTAAAAAACAGCAGTAGATAATTTAATGACAATGAGAGAGTTTGTGCGTCAATCATTGTTATTTTCTCACCAGTAAAGAAGACAAATAAGGCTGGATCAATGAATGAAAGTAAATTAACATAAGAATTGCCATTTCAATGAGAGATTATTAAAGGCCTTTCAGTATGATTATAAATGGTGATTAATTATTTCTTAATCTCCCGTTCCATTATTCACTGATACATGAAGTTAAAAATAGGTCACATCAGTTTTATTTGAGGCAACAAATAATTATGTTTTTCATTTGGTATTATATGAAACATAATCTCAGCAAAAATGTATTTGTAGTTTGACATATCTATATAGTACATTGACATTTTTTCAAAACTGTTTGAAATGTGAACTTCTTCATGAGTCAAACATAAAATCAAAATACATGGTTAAAAAGTAATGAAAGAATGTGACCTGCCTGCACGTTATAGTTTTACATATCTATATCTTACATCAGTATTTTTTTCAAAGCCATTTGAAATGTGAACTTCTCTTCTTGATTCAAATAAAGAAAACATCAAAATATGTGGTTGAAAAGTAATAAAAGAATGATATGAATTATAAATCATGATTACTTAATTTCTTAATCTCCTGTTTCATTATTCGATGACTCAATTACAAATTTACAGGAAGTTACCCAACAGTCGGATAAGCTTTAATTGAGGCAACAAATAGTTGTTTTTCATTTGGGATTATGTCAAACATGTTATCAGAAAGAAACACATAGGTAGTTTGACTTATCTATATCATACATCGGTATTTTTTAAAGCCATTCCAAACGTAAACTTCTTTTCTTGATTCAAGTAAAAAACATAAAACATAAGTGGTTCAAAAATTAATAAATGAAAAGATAAGTGACCTTTCTCCGATCATAAATGGCAATTCTTTTATTTCTTAATCACTTGATTCATTATTTGATGCCTCACTTAAGAACTTACCCAAAGTTAATCAATATTTATATCATACACTAGCAAAACAATACTTTTGTCATTGGACATATCTAAATTGTACCTCAGCATATTTTTGAAGCCATTTGAAATGGGAACCTTCCTAATTTTAACATATCAAAAAATGAGGTTAAAAAATAATACACAACAATAAAACTACCATAAAACCTACCTTAATTGCATATGATCATGATTATATTCTCATTAATTTTTGGAAAACAAAATGGCAATATGGTATTTTCAATCTTTTTTTCAAATTTAAATCTTCTTAGTAGAACTTTTAAGTACAATAACTTAAAGGATTTTCTAACAAATACAAAGTACTATATATGAAAAAATATGATATCTTTGAATAACTATTATTTTCTAGCTGGATTGTGTACAAAACATTAAAGGGTAATACAGTAGAACTAAAACCCCATTTCAAAAGTCAACAGAATTGTACCCCTTATCACAGATTTATGTCCAAATACTGAAAATTCTCTCCCACTCTTATAACAGACTCATGGCTACACAACCATTAAAGGACTACTGTTAATACTTACCAACTTTAACACTTGAATGGGCACAAAAGATAAATCAAAATGATGAGAATCTTTCTATTTTCTGCTCAAAGATATGATAAAATTACCTTGAGAAGAATAACAATACAAAGGGCTGGAATGGAAGACAATGCCAGCAGCCACCGCCAGCCAAGGGTAGGAAGGACTAATGATGCTAAAGTAATCTCAAATACAGTACCAGCAGCCCAAGTAATCTGCAAGTACATATTTTATTGTAACTGTCATGAATATAAAATTGATGCAATGGTGTGAAAAATGTATAATCCAATATAATCTTTAAAATGTAAATGGATATATACAACTGAAAATAAAAAGTAACAATCAAAAAATTACTTATTTTGAAAGTATAAAATTTAGGTTTTGTAAAACAATACTTTTACTTCAATATTTAAATTCATTTGAGCAAGGGGTCCTATTACTACCAGTTCATAAACATCACCCCACCCCCCAAAATAATGAGGGTAATTCATAGTAATTTAAATCGAATGCATTGTTGCCTCATCTATTTTGCCTTCCTATTAGTTTCATGCTACTCTCAGTGCTCAAAGAAAAACTTTTTTTGACACAGGTCCTGAGCTGGTGACAATAAAAATTCACAAGCCCTGGCTCAAATCCCACAAGCCCTGACTCAAGTCCCACAAGCCATCACACACATCCCACAAGCTTTGACTCAGATCCCACAAGTCTGGACTAAAATTGCCATGAGCCCAAAATGTCCCCTTTTTAATATTATATGTCACACACTGTCACAATTGCTACACTTCAAATTCAATAGGATTCAATAGGGAGTTTGAAGGTAATGAAAGTGTCAATAATGTTCATCACTACATTCACTAAAGACTGGATGGTACTGGTGTTCAAACTTGTCTGCTGGATTATCTGAGCAAATACTGGTCAGGAAACAGCTGTTCTGGATGACCATAATGTTATTATTGTCAAAACAGTATGATACAGTCTGATCACATGATATGTTTATCTTTACAGAAAAATGTATATACATCATATTTGGAACTGATCATTTCATTTGGGGGAGGGGTGATAATATTATCAAGTTCAATGGAGCTGTATAGGTATTACAGCTGTAATAAACACCTCTGTTTTGTTAATTAACAGTTAGTATTTTAATAAGATTAAGTTAATGAATAATAACAAAGAGAACTAATCTGAATGTTCAATTCAGCATGTTGAATAATGTTATATGCAAGTGGTGCTTGTAATTTGATAGATATGGTACATGCAGACATATATCAATATGTTGTTTGCCATTTGTGTGAAGAATTAAATACCCTCCCCCCCCCCCTCTGCTGGCTTACTTCACAAAGTAAAACTCCATCAACCAGAAGTTCTGAAAAGCAAATTTTTAAGTAAATTATGTTTCTCTGAGAATACTTATCTAATCACATTATATTAGGAATATTAGCCTCCTACCTTGCGAATCCAGCCCTTCTAAAAAAGAAAAGTCGTCTTTTCCTATTTCAATAAACAAAGGGCAATAACTCTTGTCCATTACCTCCCCTTGGCAACACCAGGTGTCACTAGTCTTTTTTAGCCAACTGAGATATTAATGAGGATGTTCACATGGTGGGGTTGTTGGGATGGTTTTTAAGTAATATGATTGAGTAAGTATTCTCTGAGAAACATTATTTGCTTAAAATTTGCTTTCTCCTTCGAATACATTCCCCGATCACATTAGGTTAGGAGAATAAGTAAGAGTAGGAGGGGATGCTGAGCATTCAACCTCTACCTAGGTCTGACTTATCTCCTCATGTCCTTCAAATCTATATTTGGCTATTAGGTAGAGATCTCAACAGTTTCCAAGTTATGACCCAAAAGCAAGTTCCCTACAGCAGGAGAATGACCTGGTATCTTGGATGTAAATCTATCTCCTAATATCCCTTCAAACCTACCTATGGTGCTAGGGTGGGGATTTCAATTGCTTCAAGTTGTGACCCATAGCATCAATTCTCTGACCTGGGTCAAGACCCAAAGTTGTAATTTAAAAAGCTGCAACATATTTTATTACCCTGGCCTTAAGGATGATACATGTCAACTTAAGATCTACAATCAGAATACATTTGTAAAACATTGAGATTTTTTTACAAAACACCCTCCACCCACTACTTCCACCCCAAGGAGTGACAATAAAAGTTGAAAAATGTTTGGGTTTCTTGTACTGGATTAAGAAGACATTCACAAAATGAATAATGTCAGATATTTCTTACTCTGTGACACTCACATGAAGACTAACCCCAGTCATATCCCAAAGGGGACCCCGAGTGGCCGAGTGGTCTAAAGCGCTCTCCGTTACGGATCACTGCCATCTCACCTCTGTCTGCGTGGGTTAGAGTCTTGGATTCAGCGAATGTGGATATGTGAGAAAGCTTGCCAGTAGCTTCTCGTGGGTCGGTGGTTCTTTCCGGGGATTTCCCGTTTTCTTCCTCCACCATTAATACTGGCCACCATGTATAGCCCATCATGTGCTGAAAAATGGCGTTAAGCCCTACAACAACAACAACATATCCCAAAGTATCAAGTCTGTATCCCAACCATGCAAGAGATACATTATAAGACTAATGTATAGAAGTAGAGAGGGGAAGTACAACATAATCTCTTTTTCTTCAAAAGTGCAAGGATAAAAAGTAACTGTTCATATCTTAAAGGACTGATTTACTCACATACTTACAGAGATTAGATTTAATAGTTTGGCTCTATATTTCAGTGGCAGATATTCAGTCAGTAATGCAAATCTGTAATGAAAAGAAAACTTTGAAGAATTTGGAACAGTCACAATACCAATCGAGTACTGATGGATAGTAATCACTGCATTACAGTGGAGAAAGCAACAGAACAACCACTGTGCATCTCCATAGCTGCAGTACCATATATACTTTCTTATATGTCCAACTGCAAACAAATGTCACATAATACAACAGCAGATAAAAGTATGTTGTTTGCAGTTGGACTCTACTCATAAGCAAGTGTGCATGGTACACAGACTCTTGGTAATTTGGTCACAAGTTACAGCATTCAACTAATGTCAGCGGCTACACAAGATTTTCTCCTTAGAACACTGAGAATATAAATAGATTGAATTTATACAGCACATGGAGATTTGCCATTACTTCTAACAATGGTGTTCAATGGGAGATAACCCTTTATGTATAGTGTCAATGGGAGTTAACACCCTTTATGTCAAGTTCCAATGTGCAAGAGGCTCTGTCCATTTATGATGATGGCTTCTTAATTCAAATGAAACAAACAATTTGAGAGAATGCTAATTATTAATATATAATTACAGTACTCCCTCACTATAAGGCCCTTCACTATAACACTGTTTCTGTAATAAGGTGACCATGGTCATGGATCCCATTTCATTAAAAAGTCTTGTTATATGGCTGTATACACTATGGCTGTCATAGACAGTATTATAATGAGGGAGTACTGATGACTTATTGACAACAAATGTGTAGACTATGTATAATGCACTTTCTGCTATAGGGGCCCCGAGTGGCCGAGTGGTCTAAAGCGCTCTCCATTACGGATCACTGCCACCTCACCTCTGTCTGCGTGGGTTCGAGTCTAGTATTTGGCGAATGTGGATATGTGAGAAAGCTTGCCAGTAGCTTCTCGTGGGTCGGTGGTTCTTTCCAGGGATTTCCCGGTTTCTTCCTCCACCATTAATACTGGCCGCCATGTATAACCTATCGTGTGCTGAAAAATGGCGTTAAGCCCCAAAACAACAACAACAACTTTCTGCTATAAATCATGCAGAACCAAATCTGGCATCAAACAGAACAGTGTTATAGTGAGTACCATAAGGCTGTAGGACTTCCTATATTGATAACTACTGTATTGCTCAATGTAAAATGTGCTTTCTACCTTAAACAGAGTAGACCCAGATATGGCATTGAACAGGACAGTGTTATAATGATGGAGTAATCCATAAGGCTGTAGGATTTTATTGATAGCTACTTTTTAGTCCATGTGTAATGTACTTTCTGCTGTAAGCAGTGTAGACCCAGATCTGGCATCAAACAGGACAGTGTCATAATGAATACACTATAAGGCTATGAGATTTATTATATTGGCAGGTGCTGTAGAGTTCATATATGGATTTTCTGTTGTAAATGGTGTAGAACCAGATCTGCCATTACTTACTTTAGCAGACCCAACTCAATGGTGGTTATTTTAGCAAATGAAAAATCTTTTTACCATAACCATAACAAAAGAAAAAATAAGATTATGACCTTGACCCCATTATCAAAGGGGCAAGAGCATGTCATCATAATGACTCATCACATGTATGAAGAAAATCCATAAAAAAAGTTTAGGAAATAAAAACAAATGAAAATATTTTAACCAATTAATGCAAATTTGCCAACTGTGACTTTGATCATATGATCAATGAGGCAATTTTGCATGTCACAGAATTAGTTGTCATTGCTTCATATTGATTCCTCCCAAGCATGAAGAAAATCCATCACAGGATTTAATAAATATAAGCAATTGAAAAGACCTCAACCAAAACCTTAATGCAAATATTCTATGACCATGACTTTGAATCCAAGATCATAGGATGAGTGAAGCATGGTGTAGAATGAATTGCCTTGCATCGTAACAACACATACCAATTTTATAATGAGAATCTATCAACAGTTTATAATGAAATCAAACTTTTCCCAAACTCTTAGCTGTTGGCAATGATGCCACCACTGCTTGAAAAGTGACTGCCATGTCCTGCTTCCCACTAACATACACTCAAAAAAAATGGAGATAACTCTTATAAAAGCTAATCGAACAGACTTCATTTTTTATAGGACACTATGCCTAGTCACAATGTAAAAGCATAACATGTTTCAGAAAGCTCTCTGAAAGGGTTCAGGAAATATTAGGTAAACAAAACTGTGACAGATGCATGGTCAAGCTGACTTCTGAGTGCTCCTCCTCCTCCCAACTTTGTTGGGTTTATAGCAAACTGGTGATATGCTAGTTTATTGGGGTGTGTAGGCTGTTATGACTGCACTAAACCATAAAACCCTTCTGCTAAGGCTCAGTGAACATACAGAATTTATGTCAGTCTTAATGTTCCATACAGCATAATAAATGAACATTACACACGTATCAAATAATGTTCTCTTTAAATTTCATGGTCACAAGCATCATGACTAAAATGATAATATTATCTTGATAAACATGTCCAAGGGAATTGTACATACGACTGTGGAGAACCGGCCATGCCACCTCCTACAAGGCCTCGCAGAATTAAAATCCATGCATAGGAGGGACTGAATGTTGTGAGGAAGCCATAGTATCCAATCCACAAAGATATAATAATCAGGGTCTGAAATATGGATAGAAATTAAACTGCTGACAGATACAAATTTAAGAAGGTAAATATTTTGCAATAAAAAAACTAAGTATTAAGTTCTTTATCAATAATATACAGAATATAAACAAATGCGTGAAGTACCTCCCGTACTTGCTTATAAGTCAAGTCCATCTGCAAACAACACAGAAACTGATCTACTGTTGTACAATGCACCAGCAGATCAGTCTTTGTTGTTTGTCATCCTGATTACTCCTAACAAACTCCACAGAATGAAATCTGCTGGCTAATTATGCAACAGCAGATCTGGGACTTTGCAGTTTGCAGGTGGACAGGACTTGTAAGTGAGTACATAGGGTATATGGGATTTGCATTACTAAATTCTAATTATAAAAATTATTTCTGTTCTAAATTCATCAATAAAAGTACATGTACATGTATATACTTACACTTTAACAGACAAAAAGAGATCTGAAGTGAGTCTAACCAGCTTTAAAAAAACATAGTTGGCTGATTTGCTTTTGATGACACTTTCAGCACATTGATTATATCAATGAAAACTAATTGCCTTTCCCAAGGACAAAACAAGGCAACATACCTAGGTAATATTCCACCACTGAGTCATCATGACTCTCTTAAAAAGACATGAACCAGACCCACAAACAATAATTCCCTATGTACTATTAATCAAAAGTATTAATAGATTTTATCTCCATATTATCACTCATTCACTCCAAAAACACTACAATTTTCTCCATGAATAATTCTGATTTGACGGTATTTATTTTTAAAGTGTTATCTTGGTGGTGGAAGCAACCAAACATCCCAGACGAAAACACTGACCTTGGGTGGATTACTATGTTCCATTGTACATGTCAGAACAAGAGAATTAGTCTTGCATATAAACACTGCTAGAAACTAAACTTTAGACTAAAATATGTTTGTTCCTTAATACTTAACAGATCAGATTAGCTTAGGCGGTACTATTACTACCTTACGAATCCAGCCCTCCCAGGCTAAAATTGTTAGCTATGAAAGCTAAAAGTTCTCTGCCCGCATAGGCAATAGTCAGACTAATCTCCCTACAAATAGAGACTGGAAACAAATCCCATTAATACTTCAGTTATTATTGGTACAGAGTGCATGTCTTCTTAGTGTGATGTAACTACAGGCAGGCTAGGAGGGTGTATCTCTATTATAATCAGGTAAGTATTACTGAAAAAAAACATTTTACTCTAAATCTTTGTTTTCATCTTGAAATATGTTACCTGATCATAGTACCTCAGGAGAACAGGGATGAGGTGAAGGGAATTATTTCCCCTTACCCAGTCCCCTAAGGCGAGGCAGATTCTAGACAGTGAACCCTGCTGTAGCACTGACTCTGTGTACCACAGTATCGCTTTAGGAAAAAGGAAATATTTCCTCCTTCAAATCCAGTCGAAGTCATAACACAGCATCCTTAAGCTTCTGAATGATCTGGGAAGGTAAACTGTTGTGCTGTGGTGATAGGCCCCACCATGCCTAATTGAGCCTTCTGGGATTAAAGATCTCTGAGGTAGAAGCTACAGAAACTCAACTCTATCCCATCCCATGACTTGTATAATGTCAGCAAGGAACAGTTTCACTTGAATACTTGTTGTGACTGCCCTAACTTCATGAGCTAAAATGGCGAGCAAACTCATTAGATCTTGAGTTAATTCTTCATATGCAGAATGGACAACCCAGCTTATCCACAATGATAAAGCCTGCTCTAAGACATCATCCTTTCCCTCTTTCTGAGGTAAAAATAGATATGATCTCCCTCTTTGTACTAGCTCAGTTATTTTCAGGTACCACTTCATAGCTCTCACCAAGTCATGTACATGACGTTGAGTTGCAGGGCCCAGGATAAAAAGAGTTTTCAACACAAAGACTGATTCACCTCAAGCAGGAACCTTTTCCTGGCAATGAAAGTAGGACTGTCATGAGTGAAACTAACCTATCCCATCTGCCTTGTACATCGTTTGGGGCAACTGACAAAGCATGTATTTTGCTGATACTGCCTGTTGTAGCTAGTACAAGTGGGAAGCAGGTCTTATACAAGAGGCGAACCACTGAAGTTCTCAAGTGCAGTTCAGCTGATGTCTTATTCATCCACATTAGAACCATGAGCACAGGGTCAATGTCTTTGGGCATGTGAAATCAAAGTTCAATAGAAGATCAGAGAGGTCTTTGCTCTGTCCTATGTCCTCTATTCCATGATGATGCAAGATGTCAGAGACTGTGGAACAGAAGTGTTTCATCATGATAGGACCTCACTGATTCTCTTCAAAAAGCCAAAATAGGAGGTTATCTATTTGGGGTACTGATGCCTTTAACAGAGGAATGTGTTCATGCTCACACCATTGTGAGAAAATACTCCACTTTCCCATATACACTTTCAAAGTGGAGGGCCTTCTCACTCAAGCAATTCTCTCCACCATTTATTGTGAGAACCATTTCTTCTTGATGGCTTATTTAATATTACCCAGATGTGCAGGCTTAAAAGCTGTGGTGGTTGCTTGAGCAGATCAGGAAATATCTTTATTTTCCTTGGGATTTGCCCACTGCCTGATTTAGCAGGTTGTTTATTCACCACTTTTCCCACTTAAGTGTAGCAATCAGAATGAGGCAACAAATTCTCTTTTGTTTGAAGCACCTTTGGAATCAGAGGTGCTGAAGCATAAGCATATGCATCCAGCCAGGCCATTCTAATCTTATTAATTAATAATTAATTAATTAATAAGTGCATTGAATGTTGGGGCTTTAAGATCAAGGACTGTTGAGACAAATGTTCGGAGTTTTGTGTTCCATCTTATCATGAATAGATTCACCATAGGTCTATCCCAATCTAATGCTTTCATTATGGTCTTCATTTCTAAGACAGTGATATGCAGTAGACAATCCTGAGTAGGCCACACTCCACTGGCCTCCTGGAATAATGGAAGGAGATGTGTACCCTACCCCACTGTCTTTGCAACTGTACACACTGTCAACTTCGGAGATTGTACCCACAAAGGAACACCTTATGTAAGCCAGGTTAGGTTCTCCCATCTTGAGACAGGACCCCATAGGTATGAAGATGGTTATTGTTTGTTCCATGGGGCAATGTTTTGCCTCCACTGGGACAACAGTATCATTTATAATAGTTCATAAATAGGCAACCTAAGTCAATGATGTCTGCAGCCACACTGAGTAAACCCACAAAGGAAGGGATTCTCAGGCAAAGGCCATGTGCCAGAACTGAAGCAACTACAGAAATGATTTTCAATGCATGGTCCTGAAAGTGACAAACACTGTACAAATAAGTTTTGAAGTTTGTGCCCTAGTGAATAACATGTTGAGTTGATATGATATCAGATTTTCCTTCTTGACAAGTAATCCAAGGCTGAAGTATTTCATGTAGCAATTCAAAATATAACTCACCTACTGTTTTTGAATGGTGTAATCCAGGTAGTTGGATGTCATGAATGTGGAGATGGTTCTGAAATGAGGCTTTACCATGCCCATAATTTGAGTTAATACCCAGGGCCCAGGAGCTGATGTTCAGTACAAAAGAGAATACCCTGCACTGGTAAACTGTCTCCCTGAAGGCATACTGCAAGAACTTCCAGTCAGATTTGAGAATTCAGACATGTAGATATACATCTTGTAGATCTACACTAACATCAAAATCTTCCTTCTGAATGGCATTTAAAATCCATCATATAGACTTTCCAGTTTCAACCATGGAGCACATATCAAACGAAAACGATCGAAAGTGCTTAGGTCTATGACTGGTCCAAGAGTGCTGTTGGCCCTTGGGACAAGGAACAGTTCTGAATAAAAATAGTTAGGTGATTTTACATTATGAAAAATCTATACCACCCTTTTCTGGAGAATATTGCAGGATGTCATCTTGAATGGGGCTTTGGGATGTATGTAGTTGAAAGGACCCTGGATGATGGAGGAGGAGCAATGAACATGATACTGAGGCCTCTGAACCCCTTTCCAGGTCCATTGATTGTCATGCCAAATTCATCCCATTCAACAGAAAAGAATAGGCATCTTCTCACCTACCAGGATGTCTGATAAGATTACCATGAGAATGTTGTCTTTTTTTGTCATAGGGAGGCCATCATGGAGGGAAACATGGGCAAAAATGACTACCTTCTCTATGTTTCTTGTCCACATTTGTTCTTGAGAACTGTGGCCTTCTATCTGTATATGATCGGTTGGACTGTTTCCCTGTTTGTTTTGTTATAAGGGTATCCTTTCTGTCGTTTTGATTACTTCCCTAAAAGTATCTCCTCAGCCCTGTGGCTTTGTCTGTGGGAGATGTTTCTTTGGTAGCTTGCTTATATATATTTCCTCCACCTGGCCACTGAAAAGGAGGTTAGAAGAGGATGGGAGAAATCTTAGATTGACTCTGTAGTGGTCTTCTGAAAAGGTGGAAATGAAGAATCTTTTTCCACCCGTTGTTGTTGTTGTGCCATTTTTCAGCACATGATAGGTTATACATGGTGGCTAGTATCACTTGTGGAGGAAGAACCCGGAAAAAACCCCAGGAAGAACCACCAACCTATCGGAAGCTCATGGCAAGTTTTCTCACATACCAACACAGGCTGAGGCTGAGAGTAATTCCCAATGTTAATGTGGTCATGTAATGTATTTGGTTGAGAAATGATAAAAATGACACCATATATACTCACATATAAGTTGAATCCAACTACAAACAACACTGACCCCTATCTGCTGTTGCATAAAAGACTGGCAAATCAGGGTCAATGTACTTTGTTTCACTAATTAGTCCTAACAATTCTTACATAGTAAGAAATGTAATAAAATACATGTAAACATTTTTATACAGTAAAAAATGTAATAAAACACATGTAAACATTTGTATACACTAAGAAATGTAAAAAAACCACAGATAAACATTTTTATACAGTAAGAAATGTAATAAAACACATGTCAACACTGTCAGTTAGAAATGTAATAAAACATGCAAAAAGTTGCTAGATTCCACTTTTACCACGTAAACTATTCCTTAAGGCCACTGTTACCAGTTAGGCAATACCAAAGTCTAGATTCTTTAATAAAACAAAGACAGCTTAGATGAAATAAAATTTACCTTTCTTCTTCCAAATCTATCTCCGATAAAACCCCAAACAGGTGCCATGATGCACATTCCTATGAATACAACCTGAAAGTGTATATATATATATATATATATATATATATATATATATATATATATATTGTAATAACTACTTAAATGTCAAACCTTATTTGTTCAAGTCTGAGATTCATTCTGTGGCCACCCATATCTCAGATGTAACCAGTTTAAGTATAAGCAAAACCTACAACAGGTTGATCCCATTTCTGGGGAAAGGGACAGAGGGATTCAAAGTAATGTGATTTGGCAAGTATATTCATAAAAAAAATTCAGTTTTAAAAAACATCTTTACTCTATCAAATTCATTACCCAAATACATTAAAAATAGGAGAATAGATAATAATAATAATAATAATAATAATAATAATGAGGACTTTGTATAGCGCCTAATCTTTAGAAGCTCTGAGCGCTTTACAACATTTGACAACACTTAAAAAATATATATATAATGATATGATAACAAAAATAAAAACAAACACCACGAAATTAGAAAACATGCTGTAAATATTTAAGGTAAGGAATCTTTATTAGGTCTTTAAGTCTGTTCTTGCAGTTGAAATAGGTGAGTTTTAAGAGCACTCTTGAATGAAATCACTGTGTCTTTGTGTCTAAGTTCAGTGGGCAATTCGTTCCATGTTGCTGGGCCCTGGTATGCAAAAGAACGTTGTCCATATGATTTCATTTTTATAGTGGGAATAATGAGAATACGAGTGTCAGAAGAGGAGCGTAAGTATCTTGCTGGTGTTTACACATGGGTGAGGTCAGATAGGTATGTTGGACTGGAGCCCGTCAGTGAAACGTAGCACAGAGAACAAATTTTGTGTTTAATTCTGGATCGAATGGATAGCCAGTGTAGGGTACAGAGCAGGGGGGAGGCGTGCTCTGATCGTGGTACTCTAAGGATGATCCGAGAAGCTGCGTTTTGAACTTTTTGAAGTTTCTGGAGTAGATATTGAGACGAACCAGGCAGAATTGAGTTACAATAGTCCAGTCTTGAAAGTACTAAGGAACACACAAGTGTTTTAGTGGCATCAACTGAAAGATACTTGTGAATGGAGCTGATGCGTCTCAGCTCAAGATATGCAGCCTTGCACATGTTCATGACATGTTGGTGCAATGAGAGAGTACTGTCAAGAGTAACACCTAGGTTTCGTACTGACTGTGTGAATTTAATGTTGGTGTTGCTGATATTTATTGTCTGAGGTAAAGGATGTGAATGAGAAAGTCTTTGTGTTGTAATCAGAATGGCTTCAATTTTATCATCATTGACCTGCAGCTTGTTACATGTCATCCATGATTTCACATCGGAAATGAACCTCTCTACGCCTTGGATGGTAGCTTCAACTTCAGCTGGGTGGCTAGATTTGTATATTTGGGTGTCATCAGCATACAATTGGTGAGACACTGGATGATGATCTATGACACTTGAGAGTGGCTGAGAGTACAGAATGAAGAGAACAGGTCCAAGAACAGACCCCAGTGGAACACAACATAGATCAAATGGGCTGGAGTGTTTTCCATTTGTGGACACAATGTGTCCTGTTGACCAAGTAGGACTTGAACTATAGTAAGGCTGTATCGGGAATGCCAAATATATGCTGGAGATGGTGAAGTAATATATCATGGTCTATTGTGTCAAATGCTGCAGACAAGTCAAGGAGAGTGAGGACTGTAATCTTTCCGCTATCCAAAGCAGAGAGAAGGTCATTAACTACTTTCAGAAGAGTAGTTTCAGTACTGTGGCAAGGGTGATATGCAGACTGTACATTGCTAAAAAGACTATTTGAATTCAGATGTGATACAAGTTGGGATAGAACAACTTTTTCTAAGATTTTTGACATGAATGGGAGATTAGAAACTGGGCAGTAGTTCTTTAAATCATTATGGTCAAGTGTTGGTTTCTTCAGCAGAGGCTTTACAATGGCAGTTTTAAAAAATGATGTGAATTTCCCAGATGTGAGAGAGGTATTAATAATATCAGTTAGTGAAGGCAATATTGGATCTAAGCACTCAAGCAGCAGTGATGTCAGAATCAGATCAAGTTCACATGACTTTGGTGCACTCTTCATCACGATTGTACGTACTAAATCCATAGAGACAGGTTCAAATGCTGCTAACGGTTGCCACTGAAATTCTGTATCGCAACTGTATGGTGATGATGAGTCAATTGAAATTGTGTTGTCAAGTTAAATGAGTAAAAGGTAAGGTAATGAAATATGAGTGATTCCTATAAGCCTGGCCTTCAAATGCTGTTCCTGTTGCTGTTGTCAAGGTAAAATGAGGAGGAAATGCTTGTGCATCCAACCTCTACCCATATCACGATGTAGGAGCACAAGGACTTTTCTACCAAAAAGATGAACTTCTCCTAATGAGGTTAGCACAACTGAAGACTATTCATATATATACATGCATGAATATATACATGCAAGGGTGATACCTGTGGGATCCCACATTTGGCTAATGCCTTACATTCAAAAGTTATCTAGGCAAATCCAATGAAAGTTGCAAGTCATGCCTGGATCTGAGATTATGGAGTCATGAACGGGACATGGTAACTATCTGGGCAGCTATCGATGACCTGAGATGGTTCTACTCACTCCTTTGTGAGGCCATATCACACAAATAAAAGCAGAAGAAAGTAGACTGGGCATGTCATCCATCTGACACCTCTATGTCTCAGATTACGACATTACATTCGAAGGCCAGGCTTATAGAAATCACCCATATTTCATTAACTGAAATCTTCATGAGTCACACACAGTCTGGGGAAAGTTCAGAGAAGGATGACCTAATATCCTGTTTAGCCAAGCAGCCAGTGTTTGTGGGGTTATATCTTGCAATTCTGCCCTAACCAGTAGGAACAGCCTTTGTTGGTCACTGTGGACATTCTCCACATTCCTCATTTAGTGTATTAGTGCACATACCATATCCTGCAGCTCTGCCCCTCTCAATGGATCAATTGAGGAGAAAGCAGATAGCTATTTCTTGGTTGCCTGGTGATAGCAGCCTGCTTATATAAATGAAACCAGCTTGTGTCATAAATATGAATGGGCCGTCAGAATGGAACTACATGTAGTTCATATCTATGGACAGCGCATGCAGCACATTCACCATGCAAGCTCATTGTACATAATGCTATCAGGAAGCAAATCTTGCATGATGACTGCTTCAGCAAGATGGAAGATAGGGTTTCAAACCTGTATTAACTGAACCACGTCAAGACGCAGAAGAGGTTCCATTTTGTGAACAAAGTCAGCATGCATGGTTGGGATATGCCAAAATTGGTCAACAAGAAAGAAAAGTCTGTTGTGGCCAATATTATCTCTTCCATACCTAGATGAACAAAATATTGAGAAAGGACAAGATCCACCTTCAGCACACTGACTTTTCACCTAAATTGTGAATGAGATAGAAAATGTTCATATTGTAAACCAAAACCAAACTTGCCAAATGCTTTTGGAGTATATCATCCAGGTGCACCAATATTGCAGTGGAGGAGGTTGTCCTGAAATGTAATAGGGTGCAGTCCAATGTCTTGGTGAAGGCCCAAGTGTCAGGATTGAGGACGAAAGGAAGGGCACAGAACTGGTACACTACCCCATGACAGCTAAAGCAAGGGTAGAATTATGCATTGTACAGATTGAGACCTATTGCATATTCACAAAACGAAAGATGTTGATATCTCCATCTTGATTTTCAGGGCAGTAATAAACCAATTAAGCCTGCTGAAGTCTATGACAGGTCTCAATCTTATGTTGGTTTTCATAAGAAGAAAAAGTCTGGAATAGAAACTTGGGGAGTCTGGTTTTTGGACTACCGCCACCTCCTGATTTACTAGCAAAGCTCTTTCTCCTTCTGTAAAATGTCTAGTTTCATGGGATCACTTGGCATTGCTGTCCTGAAAGGAGACAATGAAAGTGGAGGGGGCAGGATAAATGAGATCCTCAACCCCTCCAAAATGACATGGATGGCCAAATTATTTTCTGAAAATAGGCTGATCCAAGTCTAGCAGAAAAGAAGGAGTCTAATGCACACTGGAAGGTCACCAAAGGGTGTGAGGGATGGCAAGTCATAGATGGTTAGCAGGAGGCTTGGGGAAGGAAGGAGACACCTTATTTTCTCTCCCCCTTCTCCCTTGGTCTGACTCTGGAAATTAGGGGCATATGGCCAAAAAATGGCTTGCTGTTACAGCTGAGATCTTTCTGTTACCGATCATCAATTACCTGGTATGCCCGATGGAGACAGTGGCTTGCATGGACAGCTAAAGGGCGGTTCCTGTGCTGCCTGCTTTTTCACCCTCTTAATGTGACCCCCAAAATAGAAGAGGGGAACTGAAGGGGAGGGAGAGTAAGGTCACCACATGGTGGGGGTCTGCGAGAAGAATACAGGAGTGCACCCCTTTTTATCACTCTGAGGTCACAAGAGATGACCAGAGCATTTTCACCATCATAAGGTAAGCATCTCTACTGACTACTTTGGTAATCTGGCCTACCAATTCGCAGACATGACCACTTTCAGCCTTCTTGGCTCCGCAAAAAGATCACCAGAGACACCAGCTCAAGTAATGAGGAAGTCAACAGGATGTTCCTGACCAAACACCTGTCTGTCCATTTTATAACAGAGTGAACCAGACATTTTGATGGTAGATATATCCTTGTCTAGGTTAGGTACATTTTGACAGTAGTGATAGCCTTGTCTAGGCTAGGTACATTTTGACAGTAGTGATATCCTTGTCTAGGCTAGGTACATTTTGACAGTAGTGATATCTTTGTCTAGGCTAGGTACATTTTGATGGTAGTGATATCTTTGTCTAGGCTAGGTACATTTTGACGGTAGTGATACCCTTGTCAAGGCTATGTACATTTTGACACTAGTGATATCCTTGTCTAGGCTAGGTATATTCAAATGATAAACACTGGCATATGATTTGTACCAATGTGCTGAGAAAATTGCCGGCATCTGACTCAACCCTAAAAGGACCCTTGAATTTCCAGTCACAGATTTTATGAGTTATGCCCAACATATTTTGCAATCTTTGATGATTGTGGACAAAATTCTGAAGGACAGATGTTCATCATTATCAGCATTGACCAAGGCCTTGACCTGGGTGGTGGAGGGCATTCCAAAAGAGACAAAATTCTGCAAATCTCTTCACCTGCTGCCTTAAAACAAAAGTCAATCCCTTCCATGGTTGGATCAGAATGTTCAGGCCAGTCCAATATCACACCCCTTCTTGACCATGGTACTGTCATCCTGTTCAGCTGTACAATATTTTGAATTGCAATAATGAAACAGAATTGTTACCATGTGTAAACAAGATACTACCTGTCAGGTATGCTAGTAGGGTAGGCAGATTTATGTCTAGTTGGAGGATATTGGTCAGCTGGGTTGAACCAGATAGGCAGTACCAAATGTGTTTGCAATTTACTGGTATCATGGATCTGGTCAGTTTGGCTAGACATTCAGACAGCCAATCAGAGTGGTCAGCTCTGAGGCATAGGATAGGGAACTGATGAGTAAAGTGCTGTTTGCCAGTCAGAGATAACAGATTTATGAACACCTGTACACTGACTGCCAAGATGGCTGGACCAGTTAGTTGGCAGTGGGGTCAACATATGGTAAATAATACATAACATGCAGGCCAGTCTGGCCAGCAAAGTTAGAAAGTAATCTCTCACACCTGGTTCTGAACTGCCTATTTGAGTTAAAAATGGTCCTAGCATTCCCAAACTCACTTGTCAACATTCTAGACAACAGAGCCTGCTGCAGTATGAGCATCATATGCAATTACAATGCAGCTTGAGTGGAATTGCTTGGTGTGGCTTCAACTGGATCTGAAGTGATCATCACCATATATGCTATTTTAGATATCTTCTTTAGAAGTGGGGCAGCATCTCAATATTTCCCAATAAGATTTAGAGCATGTCCTGTTTTTCATGGCTCTTCTATTGTCTTTTCAAGACACTGGACTAAACATCTACTCATATTGGACACACAATACATGGGTGTTAGGAAGAACATTTTATGCAGGCCAGGAATATCTCCTCCATACATGACTTGAAAGTATCTGCACTTCTTGTACTTTATTGACATCTCTGTAATGAAAGAGAGAAGCATAAGGAAATAAGTGCATACAGCAAATATACAAACTGTTCAATTAGGCAAACTATTCCACTGAAAATAAATGTTGGATGCTCAAAATTAAATATAAATTACAAAGGATTTTTCAAATGCACTGTTCACAGCTTGCAAGCAAATGTTTTAAACTGGTTACATCCATCAAATAAGCCAGCACCTTACAGAAAAAAGAGGAGTTGATATATAAGTGTAACTTCCCTTTGTATGTATGTGTGTAAATATATATATATATATATATATATATATATATATATATATATATATATATATATATTCACAATCTGTGCAGTCTGATCTATTTAGAAAAGAAAAGAAAAGTGAACTATGCTGCTATGAATGGCAAAATAGGATATAGCATAGTTATTATGGATTTGTTTTAGTTTAATTATAGGAATGAAATCACTGTAAGTACATACCACAGAAGAATTTATGGAAACCTTACTATAGTCACAAAAGCATGACACCAACCTGCCTGGGCTATGTCAACCCATCACCTGTGACTTGGGATATATAAAAACCTAGGCCAGGTAAATGCACCTTAATCACCAACCTGCCAAACTATATTACTAATAATGTGTGTGTGTGTGTGTGTGTGTGTGTGTGTGTGTGTGTGTGTGTGTGTGTGTGTGTGTGTGTGTGTGTGTGTGCTCATATGTGTGTTATGTATGTAAAATTTTAGCACAATCTATTTTTCGTTTGCCTCTTTGATTATAATGAGGTAACATATTCTATTAATTACTACTTTGTGTGGGAATTCAAATTTATGTCAACTTAATAGTTGCTACAAACAGCAATAAGATCATTCCTCAATCCATGAATTTCAATACAAACAAGAATGTCAGTTTTCATGAAACCACAAATATTGAACCCCACAACAAAAACCAATTTACAGCAACTGTTTATATTTATACAACTATTAGGTCAATCTGTCAGTTGTGATGGTATGGGTCTGATTGCGTATATTTATACAACTACTAGGTTGTAGGCTTATCTACCAGTTGTGATGTCTGGGTCTGATTGTTTACATTTACACAGGGGGACCCTAGTGGCCGAGTGGTCTAAAGCGCTCACCGTTACGGATCACTGCCATCTCACCTCTGCCAGCGTGGGTTCGAGTCTCAGATTTGGCCAATGTGGGTAGGTAAGAAAGCTTGCCAGTAGCTTCTCATGGGTCAGTGGTTCTTTCCGGGGTTTTCGTGGGTTCTTCCTCCATCATTAATACTGGCCGCCATGTATAGCCTATCTTGTGCTGAAAATGGCGTTAAACCCTACAACAACAACAACATTTACACAAATATTAGGTCAACCTTTCAGCTGTGATGTTTGAGCAACTTTTATGTCAATCTGTCAGTTGTGATGGTATGGATCTTATTGTTTTTATTTATACAACTATTAGGTCAATATGTCAGTTGTGATGGTAGGGGTCTAATTGTTTATATTCATACAACTATTAGGTTGTAGGTTCATCTGTCAGTTGTGATGTCTGGGTCTGATTGTTTACATTTATACAACTATTAAGTCAATCTGTCGGTTGTAATGGTAAGGGTCTTATCATTTATATTAGGTTGTAGGTTAAAATCTGTCACTTTGTGACGTCTGGCTCTGATTGTTTACATTTACTCAACTATTAGGTCAATTTGTCAATTTGTGATGTGTGGGTATGATTGTTAACGTTTATACAACTTTTAGGTCAATCTGTCATTTGTGATGGTATGGGTCTGATTAACACTGACTACACCATTCAATGCAATCTGTCTTACTGTAGTTATGAATGCAACTTGATACTGTTCCAGCTGCCACTCACACCTTAAAACAGGGGACAGAACTGCGAGTAACATCATTTCCAATGAATCGGCAGCCTACAATGAGAAATATTGTTCTTGTGACTGCAAACAACACCAATAAATGTTATTATTTAATTATGTTTAAAAAAATCCCCCCACCCCCCCAAAAAACATACAGACCTGTTGAAGTACAAATATAATGCACATGTCACATTGTGGTGTGGAAAGAAAGAAAAGACAAAAAATGAAAAAAATTCCAAGTACCGTATTTTATGTATTTTTTCGTACACTTTAATTTTTCATACACAATCCAGTTATCAAAATAATAATTAGTTAAATGTATCATAATTTTTCGTACATATCACTTTGTATTATTTGAAAAATTCATTACGGGACATAACATTTCCACTAAGAAGATTTACGTTTGCAAAAAAGATCGAAAATACCATATTCCCACTTCGTTTTTACAAAAGTTAATGATTAAATGTTGGTGAGAAAATATAATGATTGATGCATAAGCATGGGCGCCCGCAGCATAGGTCAAGGGGGGGGTCACGTGACATCCCCCCCCCCCGAAATCATACTGCAATATATATTCCGACAAGTTTAATCATGCAAATGAAGCTGAAAATATGTCACAAGATTCTGTTCAAAACGCTTAGTAAATATTATCTTTAGTTTCAGACTGCTTATTATACTAACTCTCCTGGCCGTGACTGACTGACTCCCACCCCCACCCCCTTTTTGCAAAAGATCCTGTGGGCGCCCATGTGCAAAAACTCTTATTGTCATTACAGTATCTACTGGTGTTTATTAACAAATGAACAAAGGACTTTACAGACCATACCTTTAAATATTATCGTTAATTAGTTCTCCTTATTAAGTCCGTCACCGTAACAAAACACCACGTGCATTTTAAAACGAGTTCGGAAGCCCTTTGATGTTGTCTGATCCAACAAAAATTACATCTCAGTACATGCTAAAGTGAAGACCACAGACCATTGGTCAACTTGTCTTATTGTTTCATTAGTCATACAAACATAACATATAAAAACCTTGTCATTTTCCATCGTAAATTTGAAAGTCATGGACTCCGTTAAATCGATTCGTATATATACATATACTATCTTTTAAGTGCTTGTTCTGTTTTGACTTGGATATAATTAACATTTTATTGCAAATCTATTCTATGATATACCTCACTATTATCTTTACTGGCGAGTTCGAATAACAAATAATGCATATGATCGCTTGTCCTGATAACATCTGCTATATGGACAACTTCTTCAACAGCACATTGACAAATTTTCATTTCCCTAAAGCAAGCCTCATTTCCCTACTGGCAGCCTCGATGATTTGACCTCTTCAGTCGATTCTTGCCCTCAATCTGGTTTCAACTAGACTAAACAAAGCGCTAAGCATGTTTAATTACCGTGTAAATAACACTATAGCCATGTGGTTGTTGTGACAATGTACATCGTAATTAAAACAGGAATGAACTGTTGATTTAGCGGTGTTTATTCCCAGTGGAATATAGTAGGGTCATAATACATGAGGATTATCCCACTTGTCAGGTAACTGAAAATATTCTTTTTTTCTCTTTGCAAAAGCTACAAATAAAAACTACATTGAATAAATACGGTCTTGTACACTGAAAAAATTTTATTTGATTGATCTCTCTGGCGCGCGTGCACACACACACACACACACGCATTAACTTAAGTGTTGATTTCAAGTTCTTTATTTTTTATTGCAGTTTGATAATGAGATTATTGTTGCGGTAAAAATACAACTTGCACTTAATTTCCTGAGGATGTGGGGTCGTATCGTTGCGTACAATTTACCAATAAATAATACCCATAACTTATACATGTTCAAACCATCTTGATCATTTTGCACAACATAACAGGTACATATGTTCTAAATGCAGACGAGATTGCACACTGAACATAATTCTCTCTCTCTCTCTCTCTCTCTCTCTCTCTCTCTCTCTCTCTCGTTCACTAATAACAAAAGTACTTTTGATTTATGAGACAGAAAATATACGTTTACTTTGTACATTTGTACCGTTAGGTTGTCGAGTAGTGTGTGTACTGTAGAACTTGTTTTGGTACAATCCCTTTATTCTTCGTACACAGTCAGCACCACCAAATGATAATTATTTATTTTACATATAATTTTTCGCACACTGAAATTAATAATTATTTTTTCGTGTAAGAAAAATTACATAAAATACAGTAGTTTTAAAAAAATCCGCTAACAGAGAGCAGAGAAGAGAAAAGATCCAGTGATCAAGCATTTCTTATATTAAGACACAGTCCCAGGGGAAGTGGCTTAAAAATATCACTTGCCCTGACTCAAAATCCACTTGCCTAACAGGGACATAGTTTTTACTATTATTCTGACAAAATGTTGGAACTGCTATACTTTAAGTAACAAAAAATATAAAAAATACTTTAAATTGATTAATGTTCTGTGTATTTGCCTTTCAAAATAGTGTACTGCCCCAACAGATTATATGGCCTTGTCTACTAAAGTTTTGTAGTGTTTGACTTCATAAAATGCAATGTTTCCTCCAGGTCCCAAATGTAAACCATTATGAAGCTGGTATGGCAATGAAGTCTGAGCAGCACTGGTCTTCTTTTTAACATCAATCAATAAAAACACTAGCTTCAAATTTCATAATTTGTTCATGTCATAGTACTGTGACTTGTCACAATTATTGAAAATACTCCAATTATCAACAGAACCAGTGTCTATTAAACAAATGGATTAATTTACAATGTAACTGTCTCAATTCCTTTACGGCGAAAAAGATTATAATAGAGGCTTCTTTACATCACTAATACCCTATCTTAGCTTTAATTATTTTTTTAAGTACTGCTTGATATATTTAACCAGCAATGCATTACCAAGTCAGCATGAACAAGTGACTGCCCATTATATATTCATGCAGGATATCAGTGAATATTAAAGGTAACCAACACTGAACAGATATAGAACTGTTCTCCATTCATCAGTCACATGCTTCATTCTGCACATAAGTTAATACCTTAACAAACTGAACAGACCTTGATCTACTGGTACATTATGTGACAGTTGATCTGCATGTATGCAGTGGGGTCTGACCTATAAGCAAGCTGATGCAGTACTGTGACTTAATTTTTCTAATAAAGAGTGTATTGGCAGATCTGTATGGGACTGTTATTAACTTTACAATTATACACTAAACAATTATTGTGCTTAAATTTCATAATTAATACCTAAAGCTTGATTACCCATTAATAAATATTTGGACTCAAACTTATGATTAAAGTGTACAGATAGATCTGTTTAGGACTGTTATAAGCCTTACCAAACCATTCTACACATTCATTTTTTTTAAAATTTTACATTAAATTTAGGATGAAGTTCAGTTCATTTTGCATAAATTTAACATTCATTCAATCAGTTTTTTAATGCCATTCAGTCCAATTTGCTTAAAGTTCATTTGTTTATGTTTTTATAATTATTACCACATAAGTTTACGATACCCATCTGCTAAGACGTTTTCTGATTCCTTTATAATAACATAATCTATAAAAATCATGCAGAAACTGAGTCAACTGTTCTGCAATGAAAATATAAACAAATTTGTTAATGGAACCATGACATAAAAAAGAGACCAGATACATTATCAAAATGGATGCCGGACAACGAATCATGACAGAAAGCTGACATGGCTCAAATCCAGAGTAACTAACAATAAAAAGCATTTTGGAAGATGGCATCATTCATTTTTCTCTGATTTCAAACTGTTAGAAGAATAATGAGTTTGGACTTAGATTTTAAAGTGTTTGTGAGGTCTGAAAAGATGTTATGCAGCTTACAGGAATTAGAAGATACAAATAAGTTATAATCTGGATTAAAGGTTAAAGGTTAACACATGCTATCACATGATGAGCATCCCCCTCTGGGCTTGAGGATGTAGATTATGATTGATGTATTCCCCTTAAATGTCATAAGTGGTGACTAATGGATTTGTGTTTGGTGATGACGTTTCAGCTAGTAAGTTTATGATGCTTGTTAATGAGTTCTGTTTATATAGAAAATTATACCTTGTATTTTAGGTAATTTACTATTTTGGGGTTTTATCTTTGTAGTATATGCATTTCCTTAGCACTGTACAGCCATGATTGTATTGATGTGTCATGAAACCTTATCCAAACATACATATACCTTACGAACAATTCAGTGTACCATCAAGAAAATAACCCAAACATACATATACCTTATGAATAATTCAATGTACCATCAAGACAATAACCTAAATATACACATACCTTATGAACAATTCAATGTACCATCAAGAAAATAACCCAAATATACATATACCTTATAAAGAATTCAGTGTACCATCAAGAAAATAATATATCATACAAAGAACTCAGTTTACCATTAAAAAAGTAACCCATATGAACAATTCAATATACCATCAAGAAAATAACCCAAATATATATACCTTATGAACAATTCAGTGTACCATCACGAAAATAAGCCAAATACATATACCATATGAACAATTCAGTGTACCATCAAGAAAATAACATCATGAATGTAATTCACTCATCCATGACAGTATTTACCTGTGTATAATGCACAATGAACGATATACTACATTTCTTACAAATCAAGTGGAATCTGATAGACCCTGATCTACAGGTGCATCATGTGGTGGGCAGGTCTGAGTCTACACTGTTCACCTGTCTGTGTTATACATGTGAACATACAGTGATAATCCTTGTTATTGGTACATACAAAATATTGCTACTTTGAACTCTGTGTTGTCAATGCTTTTATTTTGCACTTACTGAAAAAAGTCCACATATTGCATAGAGTCGAAGCTGAAAGAGTCCAAATCCAATAGTCTCTACCCCTTGCTCCACTGTAAATGTCCCTCCACCTTGATCGCCTTCCCATTTCTTTTGCACCTGACTGTACACAATCTCCTCTTCATCATCATCTGCATCTTTCATTAGAGACACTGCCTCTAACTCTAAAGAGAAAACAGGACTGTATCTTATATGGCTTTTAATTCAACACAGCTCTTCCAACACAAATGACTTACATACTTTATAGAAATGTAAAGACCAACTGTAAAGAATATAGATCCATATCTGCCATTACATAATGCATTGGCAGATCAGAGTTCATGTTGTTTGTTTGACTTATTAGTCCTAACAAACTGCATACACCTGGATCTGCCAGTGCATTGTGCAGTTTGAGGGTCTGTACACCTTGCTGATGAATCTGACTTACACACAAGTATATAAAGTAAGATATCCAGGTATCTCATTCTATCTAAGGAATTAGCAGCTGCCTCGCTTGACACTCACCATTAAGAGGTTAGTGTTAGTAATGGTTGACCTGGTGTCAGGATAATGTGACTCAGAGGGACATCATGCTACATCTCTGTGGCATGATGCCCCAGTGCTATACATCACTATAAACTGCCACAATGCAGACATCGTAGCAATATCACAGACAAATTGTTAAAACTACGTTCAAAAATTCCAACTCAGATACGCACACACAAATAACACACTATTTAATAATTTTTTAAAAAGTTTTAATTACAGGTGCAATTAATAGAAACTGAAATTTATGTCTTTGTTTATTGTGCCCTGACATTGCTAGGAAATAATTTAAGTGTGTGTGCGTGATTTGGATTTTTAATGTAGCTTTAACAATTTTTCAGTCATACCACTATGTCTGCATTGAGACAGTTTATAGTCATGTCTAGCACTGGGGCATCATGCCACAGACATGCAACATCATATCCCACCCAGTCACATTATCCTGACAGCAGGCCAACAAGTCCTAACACAAACCTCTTAATGCTGAGTCCAAGTAAGGCAGCTGCAAGTACCATTTTTATAAGTCTTTGGTATGACTCAGCCGGGGTTCAAACCTGTGACCTCCTGCATCTGAGGCAGACATTCTAACCATTAGGCCACTGAAGCGGTCGAAATATTTTAAGTCAAAATGCGTTTCTACATAGTATAATCTATGATACCACCTGATATTAACGCAGGGGCTGCATAAGCTCATTTGATAGAGCATCACAATCCTAATACAGGCGTAGCAGGTTTGAGACCCACCTAAAATGTATGTCAATGTGGCCATATAGGCACATTCTTTCAAATTAAATCAAATATTAATTCCTGTTCTAAAATTTAATACCAAAAAAATTTAACCAAACTCTATTCAATCCTGACTGATGAATGCCCTGCACTTTAAATGTCATCCAAAAATCTTCCAGATGAAAATTATTAATCACTATGGACTTTTACAATGGTAGCCAGGTACTAAACTTGTTCAAGGAAAGAGGATGGTAGCCAGGTACTAAACTTGTTCAAGAAAAGAGGATGTTGGGGCTATCAAAACAAAAGACAGGATAGTAACAATTGTGAAATCACGGCAAGTGACATTAAATCTTGTTTGTATTAGATCACACCTATAGGTTGACCTTATCCAAAATATCCACATATTTTAACATTGATTTTGTTGCATGTACCTCTTGGGGTGTGTAAACAATGGTCTTCCTAAGGAATATGGATGCATGAGGATCCACATGAAGTGAATAATTGCCATTAAATGTATGAGTAATCAAATTTTTCTAAAAAACGAAACTGAAATACATACATGAACCATATGAATTATACTATAAGCAGCCATGTCAGATGCCTTGGTGTGTAATTGAGAAAGGAACTTATTTTCCATTTCCTACTTCATATATCTGATACTATGTTGAAAGTGCCTTTAAAACAAATAAAACTAAATTATATAAATAAAAGGAGCCTTCATGGCAGTTTTCTTACCATCTTCTTTATGTCCATTGTTTGGGTAGACTAGTTTGGTATACCTGACTTTCCTCCTCACTCCAAACAAATGGTCTGTCATAGCCCTCTTTTTGTCTGTCTTCAGATGCTATTCATTTTCAATTTGACTGCATGTTGGTTTATTAAGAAGTATGATGCTGAACCATTCTGAAATTTTAAAAAATATTCAATTTCAGCAAATTTCAGGAATAGACACTGACCATTGTCACACATAAAGCTCTCAACATACACATGATTTTGCAATCATGTATTAAGAAACTGACTGATTTTGGTTTCTCAGCAAGTATATATGAAAACTTATGGTAGCATGGACTTCATAATGAAATTTTATCTTAAAATTTCAAATTAAAACTGCAACTATTGCAATTGATCCCAAATTTAGCCGCTTGTATTTGCATATTCCAAACACCTCTTCATAACACCCCTACTCACTCCTTGCCTATAGTCAGTGACTAAGGGGTCAAAAATTCACACCCATCACATATATGCATCTTCCTGCACAATTCCAGCTAAAAAGAAAACATTTGTAAGTATCATTGTAATACAAATTGTTGTTTATCTGACCTTGGACCATTACCCACAGATCTTATGGATGTGAACCAAGGGTGAGTCCCCTCTTGCAGACAGTTTCTCTCAAGGGCAACACAAATACAAAGTTCTGTGAAATTCCACCCTGTGGTTTAAAAGATATGGCAGTGGACATATGAAAAGCAATAGATGAACAGACATACTGATAAACAGACAGAAGGTATCACTACATCCTCAGTTAATGCATGGTTATAATGAATTCCAGAGCAACCTAGAATTATGCAAACTAGGATTCTATGCATTTTCTTCCCATAAGAAAGATAACTCTCTGTTCAGCATGTAAATGCATCTTCACGAACAAAGGGTTGTCAATCCACTTCATTCCACATTGATCTGGCTTGAAGTGGATTGACAATCATTGGCTTGCAAAGATGCATACATATCCATATGTACTCCAATGCACATTCCATACCATACAAGTTCTATGTACAAATAAAAATCAGTCGCTTCTTTACATGGTCAAGAAATTAAGTTAAGAGCATGAACAAAGTCACTTTCTTACTGTACGTGCAGTGGAAAGGAACTCAAGTGAATTTAGTTCATGGAAAGAAGGAGTATTTGAACTTCAGTCTTTTCTTATATTGGGAGGAAACAGTATACCTGATTCATGAACATCTCAGTCCAGCCTTTGGGGCAACTCAGACTCATGTTGGACAACTTGAACCACTTTAGAAACATGAGACCAAATTTTGGACATTTGGGACTAATTAAAAAGAAAATCAAGAACTAAACTAAGAAGAAAATACCTGTTGACAGCTTCATCTTGGTTTGGTGCTTTATGGCACTGCAACACAATTAGTTTATTTGGTACTAAGGCAATTGGAGTAAAGTACACACCATGGTAACTGGTCAGAGCTGGTCCATTTTGCATGATTCATGAATATCTTTTTCAACAAACAAAAAATAGTTTGGTCTGAATTGTCTTGAAAGTGAGATCAACATATTATGCCCAGTTTTTGTCCAAGTTGTCTCTAAGTCAGTCCAAACTGCCCAACTGTTGACTGAGTTAACTGATGACTGGGACTGAGTTATCTGGAAAAAAACATTGACTGAGTTCTGTTGCATACAAGTTTGAAACTCACTGTAACCAGCCTATAGTGGATGGGGTTAGGGGCACAATGGGATTTCCTGCAAGTCAGATTTCTTGCTTGGTTGATATTGATAGACAGATGGAATAAATAGGGATCAGCAAATCTCACAGCCTCTCATCTCAGACAAGTGAAATTTCTGCTCAGGCTAGTGAGACATTTCAAGTGCTCATCCAAAACATATAAAATTTTGTTAATGTTAAAATGATTCACAGCTTGGATGTAAAATAATCTTTTCAGATAAATTAACTGCTTTCACCACTAAATTACTTCTGTAACAGTGAATAGTTCCTCTAGGACTTATCACCAAATGATTTTATTACCATCAGCACACAAAGGAAAACCTGCCAAAGTGTCACACACTAACTTGGCAGCAAAGATCAAAGAAGTCATTTGGCTCCGCAGAAATGTTGGCATCGTAGCTCATGGTACTTAGCTTCTGTAACAAAATATTTAATTACCGGTATGACAAGAAGTAGCCCATGATTTTACTTTATATACTATTTTCGAAACTTGCAGAGACTATTGAATATGATGAAGCAGACATTATTCAAGGATGTATGTGGCAGCATCTTAGGATGCCTATGATTAAATAGAAAATTAATCTGCAGTCTTTGTAGTCATGGGCACTGACACTGGAAGAAATTCACACACACACACACACACACACACACTCCAGAACTTAATTATGGGGCCCCTTCCCAATAGAAAAAGCTACTTGATGGGAAGATTCACCCCCCCTCCACCTCTTTGCAACTGTTTGGACAGCTTAGGCAGTCAGATCAACAGCTACAATCACACTACACATTTTCTTTTAAATGTACAGCAATAAAAAAAAACAATATCTCAATTACTGGTAATATGTTTATAGTTCATATATTGCTAATAAAAAAGGTTTATGCATGCAGTTTAATCCATTTTTGTGAGATATTCAAAACACTGGTCTTAACTTATTATTGATCTTTATAAAATAGCTTCAACATGGGAATGTAATATTTCTGCAAATAATAAATATTGTTTTGTAAAATTAAAGCAGTTAAATATTAAATGTTAATACCAAAATGCAAGATATCAACCCTGATAGGTATATCAAGATGTATGTCTAACATTATAGGACTAATTAAATAGAACAGAGTAAATTACAAAAGCAATGGTCTGTATTTTATCTGTTACTTATATCCACATAACATTAAAAAGCATGTCAAGACCACTGCAGATAAAAGTCGTTGGTGTCAAAAGCCAGAGACAAGAGAGCACTTTAATGCGTAAAATTATTGTACATAATGTTTTACGCCTAAACCGCTTGAGTCTGACTTTTTAAAATTAAAAAATATTAAAAATTAAAAAAAAAAAACTTTAAAAATAATATCTGAAAAAAAAAAGAAATAACCCCATCTAAACTATTATTATGTATATTAATGGAATAAATGTTATTTCGTGTTTTCAAACATCTTCGTCGTTTTTTTAAACAATTTTATTAATGAAACGTCACACTCCTGTACCACTGAATAACAGATCCGCAGAAGTATATACCAAGCAATGCATTCTTGTTCGACAGAGGTAAACTTCCGCCATTTTTAAGCTGACTTGCAAAACAAAAACATCATAATAGAACACTCAGATAAATCTACGCTAAGGAAACAACAACAAAACTTATATGCATAAATACATACTGCACTGCTAATTTACTTGACACATGGACGTAAAACAGTACACATCACCAAACACATGCGGATGTTTACGAAAGCAGTTTGGTTGAAGTCATAAAGACGCTTTCATAAAAAGGATATCAAATTTAAGCGGCCACTTATAGGATAAATGATGCTATAAAGAAAATCCTTTGTACTCGAAACTGTCGCCGGAGGTGGGAAAACTTGTCCGGCTTAAATGTCCAACTCAACAAAGTAATTTACCACTACCGAAAAGTCAACATATTTTCCATATAAAAGATACTATGGTCGTTTCTAGTTATAGATATTGTTTATTCTATAAATCTCTGTGGTTATATGAAAATATGTTCTTAAAAATTTAAGGCACGGAATTCAATCTAGAGCTGCGCGGTATACCGATCTACCACGGTATTCAATAGTGTCTTGCAGTGCACATCCGAAAGAAGAACCGGAAGTCCACAGCTAGAACCACTGCCAAACATCCACGTGGGAACCAATTCAAGAGTAATTTCCCTTTATTAACAATTGCACAAAACAACAACAACAAAAGAGCTAATAAATGTTACCCCTGTCTCTTCAAGTAAAGTGAAATAACAATATTTCTTTGTAAAGTGATTTTTAACAATATTTTATTGTAAAGTAATTTTTCTTCTATTTTTCTCACGGCTAAAGCGAAGGTATATGAAAACACCTCTCTCTCTCTCTCTCTCTCTCTCATATTTGATATTTCAATGCAACATGACAAAATCATCACATACGTTTCTTACATTTACGGAGAAAATTTGTTTGCAAAATATTAAATCTCAATGTGGAGCTATTGTTGATGTTAAATTTTCCATTAGGAAGTAAAAACTTATTTCTACTACTAAATATGATATCAACAGTGACTCTCTCTCTCTCTCTCTCTCTCTCTCTCACACACACACACCGACCAACAGTGAATCTTCTCTCTCTCTCTCTCTCTCTCTCTCTCTCTCTCATTTAGATACATCCGCGATAGGAATTAAATAATCACACGAGCTACCGCACCTTACAGAGCGTATTGTGCCTGCAACAAAATTCAGGTGAAATCAAGGGACCTTTTGGAATCCTCGATTAATATGGTTAAACTATGACATCGAACAAACAACTAGTACAATGGACGTAATTATATTTTGTATTGCAGGCTTCCTTACATCATCCTCATCTCTAACTAACCCCACTGGTTTCAGAATGTTTAAAATTCTTGATAAGTCTCGCATATAGATCTCAGACGAATTGTCAAATATAAGATCCATATAGCCCGTTACAAATTCACGACTGTTTTTTTATTTATTTATTTATTTATTTATTTATTTATTTTTTTAATCCTGTACCCATAATATGTGCAATACGAGCATTTACATAAGCGATCATAATATTCTCACCAGGAACCAAAGCAATTAAAGGCATTATCTAGCAATATTCAAAATCATACCTACGTTAATTCAAATTCTGAGACCATGATCAATCTAGGAATTTCACGCAGCGCTTTTACTCATGTAGTACCTACTAAAATGGGGTATGCAATAGAGCTCAGATTATTGCATTCGTACTGTAAACAAGCTTCTAGATTCGTGCTTCTCTACAACAAAATAATAAATATAGTCTGGTCTATAAATGTACAGAAATCAAGGAATATCATGAAGTTCTTTTGTTTCATGTTCCTTCAAAGATATATGGCCATGTGCTATGTAGTACCGTATGATTCCTAGCATGCGTATCAACAACTAACTTAAATCTGTGTTTGTATGTGCCTAAGTAAAATGTATTGGGCTTCCTTCACATCAACCTACCGTTTTAATTTTAGAATACTTCCTCAGAACCAACTTGTATATTTCTCTTTGTAAGTGCCTGAGAAATATATATTGGGTTTCCTTCACATTTGTAGACGTCAAATTATCTCCGTGTAGAATATGGGCATTCACATCATGAATGATAAAATCCCCGATGGGAACCAAAACAACCTCACATATATTTTATCATACTATAGTTAGGATATTTGAAATTATGTGAGCTGTATATAAATCAACAAAGTTCATATTGTTCGTTCTTTACATGTTTAATTTACACGAAAGGTTTCTGAACCTATGCTATAAAGTACCGTCTCAATTTCAGCATCCGTGCTCAGAACCAATTTATATATTTCTCTTTGTAAGGTAAATAACCTTCAAGCGAAGCATCTTCGCTCAGAACCACGACCTTCTTACCACTGCCTCTCACAGTTCAAGTTCATGACAAAATAAACATCAGTATAACTATTTTTTACAATAACCATCTGATACTAACTACCAGTAAATTAAAGGACTTGTCCTTATTTTAGACAAAAATCGTATCAAGAGCATATAAAATGTAACAATCGACCAAAGTCTGTTCATTACTGCAAGTTCCCTTATAACATCTGTGCCTAGAACCAATATTTCCTGACGAAAGAAAATTACACAAAAAATAGAGATCCGATACTCATACATCTTTCAAAACAAATGATATATGAATAAGATCTTTATTGCCGCATATAAATTCAAGTCCTTTTGCCAATTATGTGCCGATAACATGTAGAACAAAGACATTAACTTCATAGATGATAACATCCCCACTGGGAACCAAAACTTCTTATTTGAAATACCATGCGCTAGCTAACATCTTTAATAGGATATCTGAAATTCTGTGTCCTGTATAAATCAACAAATTTCATATTGTTCGTGCTTTTCAGGTTGTTTTCCTTACATCAGAGATTTATGCGCCTGAGCTATAAAATACCATATCAATTTTAGCATCCGTGCTCAGAACCAATTTATATATTTCTCTTTGTAAATGCCTGAGTCATATGTAGTTGGTTTCTTAACATCTGTACACGTCATATTATCTCCATGCATATCATTTAACATCTCTTCATCTTTAGGTATTGCAATTTAGCAGCTTTATTCTTAAATCGTTGCTCACATGAGGTGGTTCCTATGTAAGGTACCTACACTCGTTTCTTTCAAGCAACGCATCTTCGCTCAGAACCACGACCTTCTTACCACTGCCTCTCACAGTTCAAGTTCATGACAAAATAAACATCAGTATAACTACTTTTTACAATAACCATCTGATACTAACTACCAGTAAATTAAAGGACTAGTCCTTATTTTAGACAAAATCGTATCACTAGGGTATATGGTGTAACAATCGACAAAAAGTCGGTTCATTACTGCAAGTTCCCTTATAACATCTGTGCCTAGAACCAATATTTCCTGGTGAAAGAAAATTACACAAAAAATAGAGTTACGATAATCATACGGCTTATAGAACAAATGACAAATGAATAAGATCCTTATTGCCGCATATAAATTTAAGTCCTTTTGCCAATTATGTGCTGATAACATGTAGAACAAAGACATTAACTTTATCGAGGATAACATCCCCGCTGGGGACCAAAACAACTTTAGATTTGAAATACTATTCTCTAGGTAATATGTTCAATAGGATATTTTAAATTCTGTGTCCTGTATAAATCAACAAATTTCATGCTGTTCGTGCTTTTCGGGTTATTTTACTTACATCAGAGATTCGTGCACCCGAGCTATAAAGTACCGTACTAAATTTTTCATCCGTTATTATTATTATTACCAAAGGAATATGAGATGCTAAACAATTGTAATGGAGATAATTTGACTTATACCAATGTGCGGGAAGCACAATATATTTTTCCCAGACATTTACAAACACAAATGTGTAAGCTGGTTCTGAGCGTGGATGCTATAAATTGATACGGTATTTTATAGCACACGTCCTGGAATCTTTGATGTAATTGAAACAACAAAAAAAGAAAGAAATGTGTGAAATTTGATGATTTATACTGCACACTTAATTTCAGATATCCTACTAAAGATGCTAACAATGGCATGATAATACAGTTTTGAAGTTGTTTTGGTTTCCAGCAGGGATTTTATTATCAATGACGCTTACAAGGATGCTATCACCGATGACGTAAATATCCGTTTTCCACATATCATCAGCACATTATTGGAAAACTGACGTGAAGTTGCATAGAACAATAAAGCTCTTTTTACTTTGTCATTTGTTCTGATAGATGTATAGGAGACGGATCTGTACTATTTATAATTTTCTTTCAACAAGAGGTTTCGGTTCCTGGCGTGGATGCTATTTGAAACTTATGGTAATGGATAGACTTACGTGGATTATTACACGTCTATACATACCATTGTTATATCCTTTCTGTCTAAAAGAAGGACTAGTGCTTATTTTAATTGACGGGTGCATAGTGTAAAATATCATAATATGCAGATATTTATTTTGATATCAACTTGTGTAGTGATACACACTGATTAGAATGTCGTGGTTTTGAGCGCGGGGTTGCATATCTTCAGATATACGTGTAAGTTGGTTCTGAGCACGCATGTTAAATTTGATACGGTACTTTATAGCACCGGTACATGAATCTTTGATGTAAGTGAATCAACATGAAAAGAACGAACTGTACGAAATGTGTTGATATCTACCGCACACTGAACTTCAAATATCCTAGTAAAGATGTTAACTTTAACATGAAAATTCATATATGACGTTGTTTTGGTTCCCAGCGGGGATGTTGTTCTCGATGATTTAAATATCCGTATTCTACATGTTATCGGCACATGTTTGGGAAAAGGACGTGAATTTGAATGTGGTAATAAAGATCGTCTCTTTTAATTTTTTTGTCATTTGTTATTATAGCTGTGTGGGAGTCGGACCTCTACTATTTGCAATTTTCTCTGAGCAGGAAATCTTGGTTCCAGGCTCGGATGCTGTGAGGAAACTTGCAGTAATGAATATACTTTAGTCGATTGTTACATTATATACTCTCGTGATGGCCTTTTCGTATAAAATAAGGAATAGTAAATACTTTAATTTATTGGTGGTTAGTGTCAAAATCATAATTTACAGATATTTCTTTTGGCATCAACTTGTGCTCTGTCCGGCAGTGATAAGAACGTCACGGTTCTGAGAGCAGATGCATCGCTTCGCAGAAACGAGTATATATACCTCACATAGGAACCAGCTGTTGTGAGCAATGATTTAAGAAGAAAGCTGCTAAATCACAATGCATAAGGATCAAGATCTATTAAATGATATACAAGAAGATAATTAGACGCCTACAAATGTGTAGGAATATATATATATATATATATATATATATATATATATATATATATATATATATATATATATATAACTCAGGCGTTTACAAAGAAAATAATGTAAGCTGGTTCTGATCACGGATGCTAAAATTAATACGATACTGTATAGCTCAGGTGCATGAATCGTTGATGTAATTGAAACAATATGAAGAGCACGAATAATATACAAAAATTGTTGTTTTGTACAGCACACAGAATTTTAAATATCCTGGTAAATGACATAGGTGGAGATAATGTGACGTCTACAAATATGACGGAACCCAATATATGTTATTCGGGCATTTACAAAGACATATATACAATTTGACTCTGAGCACGGATGCTAAAATTGATACGGTATTTTGTAGTATAGGTCCATGAAGCTTTGATTTATGTGAAGTAGCATGAAACGAAAGAATTGTTTTATATTTGTGGATTTATAATGCTCACTGAATTTCAAATTTCCTAGTAAATATGTTAAGTATGGCATAAAATATATGAACTTCATTTGGTTCCCAGTGATGATCGATGACGTACATGTCACTGTTACACATGTTATTATTAAGAAAGGGACGCAAATTTGTATGCAAGTGTATGGCAGATTAGTGATATATGATTTGTAATTATCTTTCAACAAGAAATGTTGGTTCTAGGCGCGGATGATATGAGGAAACTTGTAGTAATAAGGAGACTTAGACTGTCACGTGCGGTTGTCAATAAGATGTACATTTTTATGTATGTATATAGATGATATCTAAGAGTTCATAGAAATAAATCAAACTTAATTTTGTGGAAGCAAATGTACTCAATATAAAGAGGTAATTGGTGTGTATATTTCACTACTAGTGCGTATGTACTTGAGAGAGAGAGAGAGAGAGAGAGAGAGAGAGAGAGGGCAGGGAGGACGCAAATGTTACTTTTCCTATTGTCATTGTTAATGAAATGATTAAGGGGGTGATAGGTGGCATGGAGGACACAGATGTTACTTTTCATTTAGTCAAGTTTGATTAAAGGTCGTTACAGCCAGTTATTTGTTTTCAATAAATGAAATGGTTTCTAATTAAAAATTATATTAGGATATCTTTGTTTACGAATGTCGTGGTTCTTAGCGATGCATATCTTAAACTATAAATGTATAAGTACCTTGTGTAGAAACCTCTCTTTTCTGCGCAGTGATTAAAGAATACGGATGTTAAATTATATTACATAAGGAACAGGAGATGCAAAACGATTTAAATGGAGATAATTTGACTTGTGCAAATGTGCGGGAAGCACAATATAATTTTCTCAGGCATTAGTAAACTTAAATGTTTAAGTTGGTTCTGAGCACAGATGCTTGATACGGTACTTTATAGCACAGGTCCAGAAATCTGTTATGTGAGTGAAAAAACATGAAAGAACGAATGGTGTGAAATTAGATGATTTATACTGAACACTCAATTATAAATTCTACTAAAGATGTTAAATATATCATGATAATTCATATATCGAGTGATTTTGGTTCTCAGCGGGGATGTTATCTTCTATCATGTAAATGGTACATATTCTACATGTTATCGGCACATGTTTGGGAAAAGGACATGAAATTCTATGTGGCAATAAAGATCGTTTTCACTTTGTCATTTGTTCTGATAGCTGTTTAAGAGTCGGACTCGTACTATTTGCAATTTTCTTTCAACAAGAAATGTTGGTTCCAGGCACTGATGCTATAAAGAAACTTGCAGTACTGAATTGGCTTTGGTCGATTATTACACTATATACTCTCGTGATAACCTTTTCGTCTAAAATAAGGAATAGTAATATATTACTTTAAGTTACTGGTGGTCAGTGTCAAAATCATTATATATATATATATATATATATATATATATATATATATATATATATATATATAACGGGGAGCTTTAAAACATTAAAGCCTCCTTAATTGATTTGGCGATCGTTAACTAGGGAATGACCTCCCACGGTGTTATTGCCCAGTGTGGACGGATAGATGGAACGTTAACAGATAGCTGAGCAAGGCTATTGAAAGAAATAAACAACTACGAGCCCCCCTTTGCCAATAAATAAAAATAAATTTAATCAATTAATACATAACCAAAATTTCACTTTTCAATCCAACAGATTTACTAAAATAAATGTAATCAATTAATACATAACCAAAATCTCACCTTTCAGTCCAACAGATTTACATTGATAGAATTTAGTCGCAGTGTTCAATTTACATCATGTTACGAGTACTGAATTAGAGAGTACATTTCCACGCTTGACAGCATCACCTGACGTCTATCTCCTCTTGTCTTGTTTTCCACGTCTAATGCGTGCGCTTTGGTCCCTTTTCTGACCCCTGATTATTCCGACCTCTCTTAGATGCAGATTTCCCTCTGACTCATCGGGTTTTCCTTTATCTGTTCTTCCTTCCTTCCTTCCTTCCTTTCTTCTTCCTTCCTTCTCCCTTCCTTCTTTTCTCGGTAGAGTATAAAACTGTTTCCGTAAATATTGAGTATGCCTCAAGCTAGACAAGTTTCACCACTTATCTGTATATATATATATATATATATATATATATATATATATATATATATATATATATATATATATATATAAACTCTCATTGTTCGTATTCAGATTAGCGATTCACTCTGCATAAATTCGGACATAATGTGATCTTATATATAAACTCTCTTTGTTCGTATTCAGATTAGCGATTCACACTGCATAAATTCTGACATAATGTGATCTTAACAAATAACGGTGCTTACAAATTCCTGTAGTTTGGTAAGATACACGCTATATTTGTACAAATGACCTTAGCTTGAAGTTCATTGCCCTCGACGCATAACAATTGATTAGGAATTACCACGTGTTCTCTATAGACACATGCGACCGTATATACCAGCATACATTACTACACGTCTTATTTACATTTGACTAGTCAATTCTGTCCAATAAGATAAATGTTCAATTACTTATGGCATAATATTCACTAAACCTAGCTACAATAACCAATAACCTGCAAGATCATTTAAGCACTGCGAAATCATATATAAATATACAATTGTCATTAACTCACGATAACAATATCATCCTACACAGGAAATCAATTCATATATCATAAGAAAAATATGACACGTTGAATATTAGGGTTACATGCAAACCGTCAATTCTATCAATGAACTGTGAAATTAAAGAATTAAATTGCATAACACTCTAACATATCAAGAGAGTCCTACGAAATGAATACACGATACATGCGTGAATCATAAGCATATCAACACATTTACAAAACCCAAACAAATGAAAACAGAATATTATATGGAAACTAAAATTGCGTACCTTAATGCTGTTCTTCCTAGCACTATAGCCTGTCTTCCTTTTTAAGACAGCTACCTGACCTTTATTCGTTAACGAGGGAAACACAGTTCTATTGTTCCCACGGAGTTGGACCTTTCGTCTTTTCACAAGGCAAGAGTCGAACTGAAGAATTCTGAGCAAGTTGGTACCCTAAATTCTAATCTTCCAAAGTGTACGCCTTAATTTTTACTGACCAATCAGAAGTAACTGTTCCTAAAATTCTCCCCAAATAATCACGTCTTTCATCAGATTTCACCAGCCTAAAATATGCTGCAATTAGCTTTCCTTTGAAGATCAATTATTTGACATAAAGTCCTCTTCCGACTGATACGGTTGTAATTCTATGAACGCTGTGTCACTATACCGTTACGATGACTCGGTCAATTCTACTGAAGCTTAAACGTAGACCCTTTTATGTTTCAGAGATGAAATAAGAGAAATACCAGTGAACATTCTCAAGACCTTTCTGGCTTGACAATGATAACTTCAAAGCACAATTTATTCAACCTTAAGTTTCAATAAGTCTTCAAAATTCGCCACATTACAATTTATAGAATTGGCATTAACGGGTACTGTGAGAGGCAGTGGTAAAAACGTCGTGGTTCGGAGCGCAGATGCATCGCTTCAAGAAAACGAGTATCGGTACCTTACATAGGAACCAAATCTTGTGAGCAATGATTTAAGAATACAGCTGATATATTGAAATTCCTAATGATCTAGAGATGTTAAATGATATACCAGGAGATACTTTTATGTCTACAGATGTGAAGGAAACCAAATATATTTTACTTGGGCACTTACAAAGACAAACATACTCAGTTGTTTCTGCGCACGGTTTCTAACACTGAAACGGTATTTTGTTGCATTGGTCCATGAATCATTGATTTATGTGAAGCATCCTGAAACCAAAGAATTGTATGAAATTCGTTGATTAATATTTCTTACTGAATTTCAGGCGCGGATGATATGAGGAAACTGATAGTAATCAATAGACTTAGGTAGATTGTCACACGCTGTTGTTAGTAAGATGTACATTTTTATATATGTCTATCGATGACATCTAAAGAAAGTTCGTAACCAATAATTCTAATTTAATTGTGTGAAACTTGTGACCATATTTCATTTCCAGTTCGAATGTTCTTGAGTCACAGAGAGAGAGAGAGAGAGAGGACAGGGTGGACGTGGATGTTACTTTTCCTTCAGTCAAGGTTTATTAAATGTCGTTACAGTTAGTTATTTGTGTTCAATAACTGAAATGGTCTCAAATTAGGAATTCTGTTAGGATATCTTTGAGTACGGATGTCGTGGTTCTGACTGATGATGGATATCTTCAAACGTACGTGAATAAGTACCTTACATAGAAATCAAGCTTTTCTGCGCAATGGTTAAAGAATAAAGATGTTAAATTATATTGTGTAAGAAACAAGAGATGCTAAACGATTTACATGCAGATAATTTGACTTGTACCAATGTGCGGGAAGGACAAGATATTTTATTCAGACATTTAAAGCAGCAGAGGGGGTGAACAGACCATTTTTGTTGGAGACCTTATTTATAAAAAATAAACCTTCCTACGAAAATGAAATCTCAAGGTCAATAACGTTAAACCAAAACCTCTAACAATCACTTTGTCAGGCCGATTGGGTTAGCTCATTTTGTTACATCATATGACGCGCGTTTTTATTTTCAGGAATGTTTCGTTTACGTGTTGGTCACTCAACGCTGGTCGTTCACCCCCTCTGCTGCTATAATTAACCAAAAATTTTATCCAGACCTATACGATACCTAGATCTTGGGTCATGTAAATTTATCGTTATAAATCCAAACGGAACAGCTTGTGCTTTTGAAAATAAGTTTTTAAATTTAATCATGTCCATGTCCCCTGAACACTAAGTATAATAAATATTTTGCAAAGTATAATTATCTACTCCATTAAACACAATTAAGATATTGCAATTATCTGTGATCACTTTTGGAATTTGTGTGTATTTCTGAGTTAAATAAATCACGTCTGTATTTTTGTGACGGCCTCGCGAAAATATCCGAGCTGGATTGGATTGTTTGTCCAGCATTACATCATCGTATACTACAACATCATTGATACATCCATCAAGATCATCTATGGATGGAGCTTCATCGATATCGGTAATAAAATCAATAACATCATTATCTTTATCAGGACACGTCAGCGACTTTGCATTTTCATTAAAATCTTTAAGTACTTCGTAACATCGTTGATCATCTACAGATGGTGCTACTAAATATAATTTATCCCACTTGAGCCATCGCATTATCAGATTAAGTAATAATTGCGTTTTACCAGACCCAGATGGGCCAAGTATAATTGCTCTGATGGAATTTGGTAGCGCTGGGTGATGCTTGACTGGCTCTTGTTTTCGTGTCGCTGAGAAGTCAGTTATATCCATATAATAGTAATATGGATTTATATTGTGTTCGATGTAGAGCACCCACCCATACCAGTGGATTAGCAACAATAATAACAAAAAATAACAGGCGCGCACTTACAGGCAAGTGTGTGAAATGTGGTACAAAAAAATACAAATTTATTTCATCAAAGACAGGTGGTGATATTGCTGCTTCGTTAGGTAAATTACCAGGAGCTCCATGGGCAAAGTATCCTGGTGAGAAACAAATACCTGGATATAATTATTGTGGTCCTGGAACTCGTCTCGATATCCGACTCGATAATCAAGACCAACCAAAACTTGGAGAATATCCAATAAATGCAATTGATCAAGCGTGTCACGTTCATGATGTCGCGTCTAAAAGTAAAGATTTACAACAACGACATCTCGCCGATATAAAATGAATTCATGCCATAAATAATGTAAAAGATAAATCACTTCGAGAAAATTAGCTGCTTTTCTGGCAAAAGCTGGTATGAAAGGTAAAATAATGTTAGGGGCTGGTAATTAATCAACTGATTATTATCATAATAATGGAATCTGTTTATTATAGCCCAAGAGGATATTGGAGAGGAAAGGCAGCAATTAGTAAACTTGCTGAAGTAGCAAAAGTCTCACGTGCCGTTGCTGCAGCGTGGTTAGCACGACAGGCAATATGGCAAATTTATCTACCACCACCTAAAAAAATTCAGTATGCACATTTTGATGTCAGCACCCCTAATGAAGTTCATCAAGCAGATATTTTGTTTTTACCACACGATACCATTAAAACTGGCAGACGTCAATACACATACAGATACGCGTTAACCGTCGTTGACGTTGCGAGTAGATATAAAGAAGCAGAACTATTATCAACAAAGACAGCGACTGAAGTTGCATCTGCGTTGTGACTGAAATTATCAGCGAGGACCCTTGCAACTGCTACAGGTTGATCCTGGCAAGGAATTTCTTGGTGCAGTATCATCGTTGATGAAGCGACATAACGTTAAAATCAGACGAGGACACACTGAAATTCATCGTGATCAGTCAATCGTTGAACGATTTAATCGAACACTTGCTGAGCGGTTATTTTGATACCAGTATGCAAAGGAAATATCCACTGACTTTAAGTCCATGGAGAGATCTCGTGAATGGGTTGCAAGGTTGCCAAGTGTGATAGCTACGTTAAATAATGAAATGACTCGTGCAATTTTTATGTAATCTTCTAATGCGATCACAACATAAAATATATACCTGCAATCTACAGATTAGATTCAACTGCTCCTCAGCGTGGATTTGTACGAGAACAATTACAAATAATTCCTACGGATATACAATTACCACCGCGTTCACTTTTGTAAACTTGCACCTCTACGTCGTTTACATTCAAGACATGTCAGCATCACATTTTCGCGTGTGGGACCAAGACTACTATTAATTCTATCAACGGTAAATTGTCTTGGATTATTATTGGAATACTGCCACAACATTACTGCGTTACAACTTGCACAATGATTATTCCATTGTTGTTTTAGTGTTATAATAAATTCAGCATCCATATCAAAGTCGCGATTATTTTTTTTTGGTCACATTGCTTATAGCTCGCTAATTTTTTATTGATATCAACAAAGTTGTTAGTGATTTCTTCGGTTATTACGCAATCCATGATAACCCTGTGCAGTTGAGATATTCTTCTGACTCGAAAAACTGCAAGATAAACTAAATTTGACCACTCAATACGATCATCGACAATCCAAATATTTGTATCAGTAATAGTTAATCCATGTGACGAGTGAATCGTTATAGCGTATCCTAACGTCCACGGCGATTTATCCATACTCAACGCGCTCTCAGCAACATCAACAACAACTAAAACAATATCATTTAGCACAAGATTTTGTATTCCACCACCAGGAATCTCAACGTCAACATTCTGTCGTCGAGTATCTGCTGGGCGATAACATAATGGTACAGGTAGATTTGAAAATTTTTCTTTATATAACGTAAATAATTGTTGTTGAAGTGTACCGCGAACTATTTTTCTACTTGCAACTATCAAATCAGCAGGTCTCCATAAAGTCCAAAAATCATTCATAGAAGTTTCTGGAATTACTTTACGCATTATCTCACACTGTATTTTATCTGGCTGTAGTCTTATTAACTTTTTAAACTCTTTTAGTGATTTATCAATAGCTCTATGGTCATCAGTTATTTCTTCGTAATAATCTACAAATGTTTTCAGCCACTCATGTGGAGACGATCCAATGAAAGGTGGCGGGTGACCACGATCGCCACACATTATCACAGCAGTATTCTTCAATAACAGCCAATCAAGAAATATTTTTAATACCTCTTGCGACACCGTGCATATCTCGTCCCAGATAATAATTTTAGGAAAATATTTCTCACCCATCCGCGATGGAGTCCATGCGTCTCCGCACCATCTGAAAAAACTATGATTTGTACATGATTTTACTCCTCGTTCTTTTATATCCCTGGCGAGTTTATGTGTCGGTGTCAAAACAATCATATCAGAACAATTATTAAATAATTTAATCGCGCGTGTTGTTTTACCTGAACCACTACACCCATTAAGATAAACCGTTTTATGTCTAGCCACAGATCATATACAGATAGTGGCGATGACAATCCTGGTATTTGATTATTCTTGTAATATGTCTCCGCAATTTCAACGTTGGCTGATTCAGAATAACTAATTATATCTTCACGTTTTATTCTCCATTTACCCCATGATTCCTGATTGTTAATATGCAATTGTTTTAACGAATCCGCATATTTTTTATTTATATAAAATGAATCTGTCGCGACTCTGACTGCATAATGAGGAAATCTGTTTATCATCGATAATAGATTTATCGAAACGTACACGAGCATCGAAGATCTTAAATGAGTAAACTGCGGTGACTCGCCATCAGTAAAGCTCACAATTGTACCTAATTTAGTTCCGTCTGATAAATAAGCATTACTTCGACTTATAAATGTGTTTTTCTCCGTTGTAACAGCAATTACAAAATCGAGTTCAGCATCGTCCATGATTAATCTTGTACACATTCGTTTATGATCATATGATCCTCCTTGTGTAAATTTACCGATTATTTTTCTGCCGAGATCTTTTGCAAATTTCTCATCACTTTCTCTCCTGCATTCACGTATATTGTTAGTAATTTTAATAATATCATCTTCGTTAAGATTAGAAAAATCTCTTCTAGCATCATTAAGATTAAATATATCCGGTTCTGGCAACCAAACTTGTTTCTGCACGCGGTATGATATAAATGCTTCACTCACGCTCAACGACACTAAAATTTCAGCATCAAGCATGCACTGTATTAGTACTATTGGAGCCCAACGTCGCTCTGAAAAATGTCTTCCAAACCACGCATAAACAATCGGATGGAGATCCCCGTAAAACTGAAATCACTCTATACAGGCGAATCCGGTTAAGTCAAAATCTGGTAAGGGTCCATTTATCGCAACTCTGGTCATCTTGTGTGATGGATGTCCGAATCTCTTAAAGTATTCAGAACACTCTCCGTATGCAAGAAAACTTTCAGGATAACATGCTACCATATCAACTGAGATAACGTCTCTATAATCGTACTTAGTATTCCATAATCCACCGTGTCCGTATTCAATACAACTGTGTTGGACATCTTCAAGAAATTCCAATCGTGTCGGTTTCCATGAATTTGTCTCCTGAGCAGCGTGAGCAGCAACTGATGGAACGGTATAACAATTATTCAGTAATTGTCCAACCTTAATATCATCAGGGGTATATTTTAATGCAAGATTTTTCATTTCTTCGTGGAGAAATTCTGTACGATAAATATCACCATTAGACCGTACAAACTGATCATGAAACTCGTATTCCGCACTTTGAAACAGCCAAACAGATACAGGGTCAATTTTACTGATATTTCTGAAAAAATCAAATACATGACCATTATAAAATTTAACCGTTCTGTCTCGTGGAAATATTGTTACTGCCACAGTCCATGCATGAGCGTTATGATCAATAATATCTATCGAAGCTCCTCTTGATTCATATTTCGATTTGTACAAAATCTCTCCGGTTAACTTCTTCACTGTTATTAAGAATTTTAATTTCTTTCCCAGCTCAGCAACATCGCTGATAGACGCTCCAGTATCTTTAACTGCTTCTGCCCACGTATTTATTTTTTTACGTCGTAAATCCGTTAAACCGTTTCCGCGTATCGCGTTTGTGAAGTGTTCTGTAACTCGTTCAGCTACACAATTTATCCTTGATGCTGTCAGCGATGACAGTTTCATAGGTTTCAGATCCCCAACGTTAGGTTTATTATTTAACGGATATATCGCGTACACAACCGCAGTCACAGGGTACCCTCGTTCATAATACGGTTTGTCAATACCAGTAAGTATTCCTGGTCTGGAATTTTTACTGAGAATAATATTATTTCCTGACTGCATGTGGACAGAATCACGCTTGTCACGGATAATCCAAGTGTCATCGTCTGTCTTTACAATAAATTTTATTAAAATAAAATATCTCTGAACATCAAGGTAGTCAATAATCTCTCTTCCTCGTTTGTCATTCATTACATTGACAGTATTTCCAATTCTGAATGTCGACCACACATGAGCCGCACCATCGTCGCGAAATTTCTTTTTGGCTTCAGGGATACGTTTAGTTATATCCTTATTCGTTAAAGCTAGATCTTGCATCGAAAAACTAAATTTATATTTCGGCAGTCTGTCAAGATCAAATTTAGCTCCCGCTGAGACAGCGGAGGGTTCAATTGCGGATAATTTCTGCATTATTATAATTAAGACAAATATGTATTTAAATTGAATTTTAATTACTTGTATATGATTCAAACAAAGAATCGATGTAATTGGCTTATGATCGGATGTACTTCTTGTAACAAAGCATGCGTAAATGAATTCTGCGGTTTTCATATGCAAAGTGTTAGACATTGAAGTCTAGGACCAAAACCGTGTGTGCGGTGTGGTGTTGGAGTCAGAGGAAAAACTCAACTGTGTGTGCAATGTGGTGGTAAAAAATACAGAGAGCTGAAACGATATTACGATAAAAAAAAAATAACACTTTAACATCGTCAGGTGAATCTCCTTTAAAAACCGAAGAAGATTATCTCGCTAGATTTTCAAAATAATGATTTAAACAAATAATATTAGTATATAAATGGAGCAAAATTAGTTTGTAACGCATCCAATCATTACAAATTATGAAGCATCTCGTGATGGTGTAATTACGAACTGTAGATTGATAAAGCCAGTCGGTAGTGTTGATAAATTTGGTTATTTTAGATTTAATACCAGTGGAAATAAAAATTATTTATCACATAGGTTCGTGTTTGAGTGTTATTTTGGATTAATCAAAGATAGACTTGTAATCGATCACATCAGTGGTGATAAACTTGATAACGCGCTTGATAACTTGCGAATTGTTACAAAAAGTCAAAATTGCAAGTCCGGAAATTCTGGCGGCGCACGATACGCAAAGGCTGTTAAATCTGTAAATACAGATGGCGAAGAAATTATATTTAAATCAATTAATTCTGCTGGTAAATATTTTAACATAGTACCACCTTCCGTAAAATGCGTGGCAGATAATATCACAAAATCTGCTTTTTCCAAAAGATTTCTACAAAAAATCAAATTCGCGTATGTTCCTATGGTATCAGATGATTAAGCGAGACAACTCCGTCAAGCATAACTTAGTAAACCATGCAGTTGTCGTGCTAATGACAGCAATATATTGTGAATTTTGGTCAAAATGGAATCCACATAAATTATTAGATATATCTTTCAAATTTAATAGTACACAAAACACATGTCACATTCTCTGATTGTCCAAACTTCGACTGTAAAAACATTCCAATGAATTTAGTTATGAATGTAAATCTCAACAATATTGCAAATAATAATAAGATGATAAAATCATCTTTAGAAATGGTTAGCATTTTTATTATTATTTTGTTGATTTTGTTCGAAAATTGTTTTTTGTTGATTTTTGGTCAAACATCTTGTTTTTTGCATGAAAAATGGCCAAAAAATCAATGAAAATCAGTCAGATTTGCAGCGTTGCATCGGTCAAACACCCAGGGGTTCTCTAATTGATTTTCATGCTTTTTCGACAATTATTTCATAATGTAAAAAACTTTTGTCAAAATTTTCCTATTTTTGCTGAGTTTTTGATAGTATGAAGTGACTTTTGTTCAAAATTTCTTTTTTTTTTTAATTAGTTTTTAGTAAGTTGTTGTCAAATTTATCAAAAAAAACATGAAAATCAATTAGAGAACCCTTGGGGTTTTGACCTTACAACAATTGAAAATTTTCGATAATTTCGTTGTTGTATAAATAATGATGCTATATGTTACACATATGCACAATACTCTATGAATCATGCAAAGTCTCAACAATATTTAGAATGCTCTGCATTCTGTATTCATGTTGTTCATTAAAATCTCAACAATATTTATGTTTAGAATGTTACACATTCTTATGAAACGCTTTGCGGCCCAGCAGCAAAATACCATCAAAATACATGTATGAGGTTATTTTTAGAAATGAGTAATGGCATGTGTATTCATATAACTTATCGATCTTAGCAACGTCTGATGAATACAGACTTTTAACTTGGCAGAAATGCGGGTTTTATGTATATATTTCTCCAATGCATTTGGAAACTGAAAATAAATTCACATTTTACAATAATTGTGATTTTATTAAGAAATCCACACTACATTTTACAATAATTGTGATTTTATTCTGTATACTTTAAGTGTCTGCGCTTTAACTATATAATAATGTTTTCATTATGTATACATAATGAAGTCCGGTGGCCGATTGCTAACGCGCTGGATTCTCGTACTCAAGGTCCGTGGTTCGATTCACGTGACCGGCATACTGTCGGCGAAGGGCGATTTGATGCCAAAATTTCTTATTTAGTGGGAGCGTTTAGCCAGCTCTTCTGCGTTTCAATAGAAAATTTGTACACTCTCCCACCATGTCACTTGGTGGGTGCACTTTTGCACTCCCTGGATTGATTATGGGGGGAGAGTGTGTAAATTTGTATTGAACGTAGAGAAGGCCCGTAGTACTGTCTTTAGGATAAGTTTATATGTAACTGTGCCGTCTATATAAAACCTTGTATATAACTTCTGTATAATTAAGATTATGTATATAATTGCTGTAAATATGCTTGCTGTAAATACGCTACTGTAATTAAGATTCTGTGTTTTGTGCTGTCCTTAATTAAGATATAATCATATGTATATGATCATAACCATATGTATATAATCATAATCATATGTATATAATAATATGTATATAATCATATGTATATAATCATAATCATAGGTATATAATCATCTTGAAACAGTCCTCTGAGAACTATTATTTTTATTTTATTAATATTATTCTGATTTTAGACTTTGAAAGATCTACTTGAAAGCTGCCATCAATCACATCACATACTAGATTGACTGCGATCGTTGATGTTATATTAACAATACCAGGCGAGATATGACGGCCTCCACCGTAGGGATCGTTATTATGTTTAAGCATAACCGATGGCGGGACTATTTTTCTCCATGATTCAAGTATTTTTGGAAAATAATCGTTAATAAGATCAATGACTGATTTTTTTAGTTTAACAGTATCAAATCCTGGTATCATAAATGTTTGTAATTGTTCTTCTGTTATTTTATAATGATCAAGAAATACTTGTTTCAACCTTGAGTATTCTTTTATATTTCTTAATCTTTCTTCTTCACTAAGACTACCTTCTAATCTAGGATTAGTTGCTCCTAAAACATTACTTCGGTTAGCAAAAACCAAATCTTCGATGACTGTATTTAAGTGTTGTATCGTTTCAATTACCTGTTGTTTTATATCGTTGATATAATTCTGTGATAATGCTGAAAAAAGAGTTTTTAAATTACCGAACACACGTGTATATTCAGAATTAATTAAATCTAAAAATTTTTGAATACCTTTCTCATAAACTATTTCCTTTTCACGACGATCTGGTCCTACTATAATAACATCAAATAATGCAGTCCGATGCGCAGGAATTACTATATCATTATGTGGATCCTGATTAAGAAATTCAAATATGTATAAATCTCGATATTCTGGAGGTTTTATAAATATCCGCCTCGTTGTAAGAAATTCTTCCCGCGCTGGTTCTGGAATTCCATTTGACCTTTGGTCTGGCGGAACATCAGGCCATCCTAACACTGATCTGATTGAACTTTGATAAATATCTACAACATAATCAGGGGAATTTATTTCAATCGCCGCTGATAATGTTGGTTCGTAAACAGTGATTGCTATTTTGGACTCTTTTCCTGTAATAGATTTAATTCTGCGTTGGAACTCATCATTAATCTGTTCTATTTGATAACTGCCCGTTGAAATTCCAACAACTTGCCAATCAGGAGTTCCATCAGGTTTATTTTTATTTGCAAATACCAGTGAATTGTTTGCTGGTAGTCCACCAAACGATTTTGACCTGATATTTGGCCAGCTATGATAAACTCGTAACTGTGCTAATGCTATTTCACTTGCTGAAATTGACGTTATTATTACTGTTATTATTTTAATAGAACGCAGAGCGTTCTCTCGGGAATTCAGTCTTCCACTTTATCACAAGTTACTTTATCACTAGAATCGCTAGCGATTCTAAATGCTTCATCATAGGTTTTCATTATCGTTGCAAACTCCTCATCAGATATTTTACCATCACTGAGGTACGCCGAAAGATACGATGATAGTTTAGAATAAGATGTTGTTACTGTGTGTAGTTTTATTATATACTCGTGTAATTTATCATTTGCACATGTATATATATTCTTAGCGATAATACTGAGAATGCCTGCGATAATCGTTGAAGTTGAAACGACAATTGTTACAACTGCAGGTGCTGTCATTGTTATTGTTGATAATAATAATCCGGTTCCAGTAACAACAGCAGAAACTGAGTAAACGATTATATCAATAACAACCATACGTCTGCGATATTTTTTTACTTTTACTGTATAATCGTCGATGATATTTTTTAGTTTGGTTTGACACTCACATACTTGAGCGTATCTGTGACGTTGAACGTCGATAAGTGACTCCGTCACTTGAGTCATTATACAATAACAACGTCATTCAATTAAGTAATTAAACAGTTTCAGCTACGAATTCTAGACACCACCAGTAACGTCTCGGGGGCATTTCCGTTGATGTTAACGTAAACGTTTCTTTGATGTCCTTGGTTAGCATCACCAATAGAGGATTATGATATACATTCGGTGATAATGAAGTGGCCGCAGTAATTTCCAAACGGTACACAGATAGCCTGTATAACCCAGTTACTTCTGCGGTATGTTCGAGAGTGTTATCGCGCGGTGTCCATGTTGATGATCCTGATGCTACTGTGTACACAAGAGAACGCAAAATGTTCTGGTGAGGAATTTTAGTAAGTAACTCTGTTATTAGATTTGTTTTTTCAACAATATTAGGGATTCCCCTAACAATATCGTTGATTTTTGTGTTAATGTCAGCAAGTTTTATGTCAACAGTTGGTGGACTTCCAAAAAATTCATTAATAGATCTGTTTATGTTTCTACGAAAATTCAGGAACGTTTGTACGTGATTGGAAAAATCAGTTCTAAATGCGGTCATTTCATCGTTGATTGTTGTTAATGATGTCACTTGATCGCTAGCGATATCATCGATGTATTTTTTCGTTGCAGCGTCGAAATCTGATTCTGGTGTTCTGAGATTATTAATACCATTATTATTCATGTTGAGAAATGCACGCATTATACCACCGTTGACTAATACGTACTTAGATTCTTGATCATCGACGTATTTTTTTGTTGCTGCGTCTGTATCTGCGGTTGGGTCTCCAAGGTATGTAATTTTATTTTGACTCATGATAATGTTACCGGTAAATAAATCACCAGTTCGCTTGATAAAATCGTTAAATGACTTACCGGAATCTTGTGTTTTACCTTGATCAGCAAAAGTAACGATATTATTAATAACCGCGGTGGGAATTCGTTTAAGTACATCAGACAGTTGTATATTACTTGTCTTTAATCGTCCTTGTTTATCTTGAAAAACAACGACTTCATTTTGATCCACACTTGTGATATTTAATAAATCATCGATTTCATTTCTGAGCTGATCAAGAGTTGCATATTCAGATAAATCGACTTGCTGCTGAGCTTTGCGAGAAGATCTTCCATAAATATCTACCATTATATTTACTAATATCTGTTTAAGTGTGACAACGTAGTATATTCATGCACGACTTTATGAGGTGGCGTTGTTGATTTTGATACAGCATCAAGTACAGCGAGGGTTTCACGACCACATTGGCGGATCCGTTAATTTTTGTGTTGGTAATGTTGAATACCAGATCTTAGAACGCAATGCGTTCTGACTTTGCACAGCAGTACTTCGTATTGTGCTAACATATTTTAAAAATTCTTTTGGTGGTGCTAGTCCATGTGAATCAAAATAAATAATTCCACGTGGATCAATTGCATATGCCACCCAATGAGTGCCGGACCAAAGTTTTTATCGAGATTAATAATACCAGTTTCATGTTGCATTACAACGGTAGGTAATTGATCACGCATAAAAACTCCTCTGAAGTTTTTTATATTCAGTTGCTTAGCAGCATTAAGTAAATCAAAATTAGACATAGGAAGAATCATCGAACTCGGTGACGAAGTCACTGGGGCAGTCTTAGACCTTTTCCGTACCATGAATGTGGGGTCCCTGGCAATCTTAGACAGCGACCGTATACTGGGCCTGATAATCTTAGACGGCCCGGCTGTGGCACGTTTGGTGCTCTTAGACCGTGCTGTTTTGCCCGTGATCTTTTTTTTTAAAGTTTTCTGCGTGCATAATTCCTTGACCCGTTGCTTTCTTTAACGCCATTTCAGCAGCGGTTCCAACAGCGCCTAATGCAGCTGCTTTTGCAACAGCTGGGGCTGCAGCGGCTATTATTGCTGGTAACGCTGCAAGAAGTGGAAATATGCCATCCGTTTTAACGATGTCTTTAATGACACCCGCAGAAAGATGAAGTTTTATACCTTTATTTGATTTTTTTTGCTTCATTGAAATGTTTAGACTGGCGTTCTGATAATGATAGCTTATTCGGACCACTTGCGATTTGTTCTCGCTTTAGTGATATTTTTGCCGCACAATTATTTTTTGATGATGATTGTAGCGTTTTAACCTGACCAGGAGTCAGAGTAACACTAACTAGATATGGCATTTATAATTATCATGAGTGATCTAATTACATGTTTTCTACTGGGGCATCAATAACTCTCATTCGTCCACCAACACCTTCAAGTAGCATTGATTTATAGCTAAGTATAACAGCAATTACCCTATAATTAGCAATAACTCCTCGGTCTACGCGAGCTCGAAAATATATATCTACAATAGATTGTCTGGCTAAATTTAAATGTTCCAGCGAAAAGTAATAAATCGGATATAATGTTGTAAAATCTAGCTGTGATATTTGTAAACCAGTATCAACATTTTGATCACTACCCATGAATGTCATTAATCGATGATATGCACGTGCTACATGATTTAGATCCAAATTTAACAAAATATCCTCGGATGGTTCTTGATGTCCGTTTATTCTCAATGAAACTTCAGAAACACCGAGTTTATCAAATATCATATGATTATTATTTTGATTGTTTACTCGTGCATAATTTTGAAGTGCATTAAATATATGTCTTGGTGCAGACACACTATGCTGTGATGCTATTTGCCATGTAAATAAACCATTAACATTGCTCTGCACAACATCTGTGGTCATTGTCAACCATGATAACATTGATTTATCACCTTGACTCATAAAAGAGAGTAAACGTTCTTCTTCAGGTATTGTTGGAGTCATTTCTGGCATCCACAGAGAATGTTTTGTTAAAACTACTTTTCCAACATGTTGTGCTGGATTAGCTGCTGGCATAGCACGCCATATTGCATCATCGTCGGTACCTTTTCTTACAAGTACAACTGTATGTTTAGCTCCATAAATAACTTTTCTAACATTTCTGCAAAATCCAAAGATGTGTGATAATGGAATTGAACATGCAAATAATCTTCTTACACCTTTTAACATCGATTTACCTGTTGCAAATCCTAAGTTATAATTTGGATTCATTGCTGTAACTGTGTCCCCAACTGCATTTAGTGTTACATTTCTGTTTTCTGGATGATCAGTTATATCTTTAGCAAACATCATTGACGGACCAACTGATTTTAAATAATCATCGCTGTATCTTGCAAGACCAATTATTGTTGTAGCTACATCAACATCATTTTGAATTGATTCAATTTCTCTCCCATCAATCATGTATATGGCGCTTTTGAATTACGCCATAATACCATTATTAACAAAACCAATCGCATAAGCATCAGCCATCGCAGTATCATCATCAGCTCGCAAAATTTCACCTTCTACTTCAATGAATGCCTCAGCGGGTAAGAAATATCTGCTTGTATCTTGAACTTGTAGCTCAAATCGACCAGTTTGATTTGGCTCTCGTGCGTCATAATACTGATAATCGCGCACAAATTCATCTTTTAAAACTGGTGCATCCGTGTCAAACGTGGGATCAGATATACGCTTGAACATCTTTATTATTATCGTCTTCGTCTAACACCTACATCCTTGATCCAATCAGCACGTTTTAGAGATTTAACATATTCTGGTTTTACATTTTTTTTCTTTCATAATGTCCAAACGCGGCAATATCAAGTAATTGTTTTGGGTCCTTGATAGCAGCAATACCTTCAGGCGTAAATTTATCTATTATCTTAGTTCTTGGTTTTGGTTGTGGTTGTGGTTGAGCTGCTTGAATACGGCCAGCAATATCAACAGGCAATGTTTCAAGAGCCCTTTGTGTTGCCTCAGTTGCTGTAACAATTTTCTTTGTTGGTTCGACAGTCGGTTTAAATAATTGTTCTGCACCTTCTGCAAATTCCACCTGAGACTCCTGACGCGCTTGTAGTTGTTGTTCAACTAAATCACGGACGGATAGATATTTTTTAATTGCATCTAGTCGCTCTCGAGCTAATCTAGATGTGTGAGATTCTCCTATCATTATTGATATAACAATAATGATTTAATTATAGCAGCAGAGGGGGTGAACGACCAGCGTTGAGTGACCAACACGTAAACGAAACATTCCTGAAAATAAAAACGCGCGTCATATGATGTAACAAAATGAGCTAACCCAATCGGCCTGACAAAGTGATTGTTAGAGGTTTTGGTTTAACGTTATTGACCTTGAGATTTCATTTTCGTAGGAAGGTTTATTTTTATAAATAAGGTCTCCAACAAAAATGGTCTGTTCACCCCCTCTACTGCTTTTAATAACACAAATAAGTAAGTTCGTTCTGAGCACGGATGCTAAATGTGATACGGTACTTTATAACGCGGGTCCAGGATTCTTTGATGTAAATGAAACAACATGAAAAGACCGAACTGTGTGAAATTTGCGGATTTATATTGCACACTCAGTTTCCCATATCCTAGAGCAGCAGAGAGGGTGAACCCTACAACTTTGTAGAGACCTTATTTTTGAAAATTAAGGGTTCCTACGAAGGCTGAAAAAAGAAGTTTTTGCCTTAATAATGAAAACTTCTTTAATTGACCAGATTTTTTCACAATCTGGTCACTACGCGTATGTCCTTCAGCCTCTCTGCTGCTATAAATTAAACAGCCATTATAGATATTATCAATAATGAATATTGGAGAACCACACTCAGCTAAATTAGCTCTACTGCTGCTATGATTTTTTATCCAAAAATTATATCAAGTCCGTTGCGATATCTTGACCTAGGATCGTGTAAATTTATCGTTACAAAACCAAATGGAGCAGCTTGTGCTTTTGAAAAGAAATTTTTAAATTTATTCATGTCCATGTCGCCTGAACACCAAGTATAATAAATATTCTGCAGCGTATGATTATCTACGCCATTAAACACAACTAAAATGTTACAATTGTCTCTGATTACTTTTGGAATTTGTGTATATCTCTGTGTAACATAAATCACGTCTGTATTTTTATGTCTACCTCGAGAAAATATTCTAGCTGGATTTGATTGTTTGTCCAGCATAACATCATCATACACTACTAAATTATTAATGAATCCATCCAGATCATCTACAGATGGCGCTTCATCAATATCAGTAATAAAATCTATGACACTGTCTTCATGTAACGATTTTGCGTTTTCATTAAAATCTTTAAGTACTTTGTAACATCGCTGATCATCTACAGATGGCACTATTAAATATAATTTATCCCACTTGAGCCATCGCATTATTAGACTAAGCAGTAATTGCGTCTTCCCACTTCCAGATGGGCCTATTATAATCATTCTGATAGAATTCGGAAGCGCTGGATGGTGCTTTACTGGTTCTTGTTTTCGTGTCGCAGAAAAGTCAATTATATCCATATAATAAATAATATGAGTCTATATTGTGTTCGATGCAGAGCACCTACCGATACTACTGAATTAACGACAATAACAACAAGAAATAAAAGACGCGCACTTACAGGCAAGTGTGTGAAATGTGGCACCAAGAAATATAAATTTATTCCAACAAAGACAAGTGGGGGTGATATAGCCGCTTTATTAGGAAAATTACCAGGAACTCCATGGGCTAAATATCCGGGTGAGAAACATTTACCCGGATATAATTATTGTGGTCCTGGAACTCGACTTGATATCAGACTCGATGATCAAGATCAACCAAAACCAGGAGAGTATCCAGTAAATAAGATCGATCAAGCGTGTCACATTCACGATGTCGCGTATAAAAGTAAGGATTTGCAACACCTACATCTCGCAGATGTAAAATTGATTCACGCGTTAAATGCTATACCTAATAAATCTCTCAGAGAAAAATTAGCTAGTTTTCTAGTAAAAACTGCTATGAAAGGTAAACTGGTGTTAGGGGCTGGCAATTAATTATATAATTATCATAATGGAATCTGTTTATTATTCCCCGAGAGGATTCTGGAGAGGTAAGGCAGCGATTAGTAAATTCGCCGAAGCAGCAAAAGTTTCACGTGATGTTGCTGCATCATGGTTAGCACGACAGGCAATATGGCAAATCTTCCTAAGTCCACCTAAAAAAATTCATTACGCGTATTTTGATGTTAGTGTCCCTAATGAAGTTCATCAAGCGGATATACTGTTTTTACCACACGATACCATTAAAACACGTGGACGAAAATCACGCACGTACAAATACGCATTGACTGTTGTTGACGTTGCGAGTAGATATAAAGAAGGGGAGCCGTTATCAACAAAAACAGCATCTGAAGTTGCATCTGCGTTTGAACGCATTTATCAACGTGGTGGTCTACGATGGCCACGGTTATTACAAGTTGATCCTGGTAAAGAATTTCTTGGAGTAGTATCATCGCTGATGAAGAAACATAACGTTAAAATCAGACGAGGACATACTGAAATTCATCGTGATCAGGCAATCGTTGAACGATTTAATAGAACACTTGCCGAGCGGTTATTCGGATATCAATATGCGAAGGAAATATCTACTGACTTCAAAGATAGATCTCGTGAATGGGTTGCAAGATTACCGAGTGTGATAGCTGCGTTGAATAATGAAATTACTCGTTCAACTTCCATGAAACCTTCTAATGCAATCAAAAAAAATATATACCCAATGGCTACGGACAACGACCTCAACCAGTATTAGGTAATGTTACAGTTAGATATTTATATGAACCTGGCGAACTTGAAGGCGGTAAAAAAAGAGCAACCGATCCTATCTGGAGTGTGACTACACATAAAATTTCTAGCGTAGTTAGATCCACTGGAAGACCTGCCATATACAGAC